>QYTT01095579.1:21937-39395 GCA_006980735.1 Dasypogon diadema
ATTAATATTTCTATATTTGTTTTAATTCAGTTATGATTTCAAATATTAATTTTTAATGTAAACACACCACCAACATTCCTTTCTATCATATTTGTTTCTTTAAAATACTATGTTCAAAAAATAGCTAACGCCTTGCTTACATTTTATTTGCTGCTACTTAACTACCTTCAATTAATTCGTTTCCTTATTCCAAGAAAATCTCATGACAAAGGAACGCCCAACAATTAGAACTTCTATTAAGCCACGCATTGTTCGGAATTTTTTATTTTAATGCAAAGTAATTGTGGGATTTGCGACCTTCGCCGGCACTATTTGAAAAGGGAAGGGGGATTAAATTATGTCTTTTCTTTTATTTCCTGTCAACATAAAATTATTAAAGCAACAATATTTTGAAAGCCCTTTTCTTCGTTTGTTTATTTATAGGAAAAAAAGCCGCTTTGCTTTTAATGGTACAAAACATAAAAAGCCATGACGTCATGCTTTTTTCGTTACTCGATTAAAGCATGTAAAAAGCTGCAAAAAACATAAAAGCAGTAAAAACAGAAGAAAGTAAAGCCGTATTTTGCAGTTTTACATCTCTACCTCTCAATCTTCCGATAGATTTTAGCTATCGTTGAAACACTACACTCAACGGGAATGGTATCAGCAGACATCATTGTCATTCCTAGTATATATGGCTGGAGATACTTGAATGATATAAAAAAGCTATTGTACAAGACCAATAGGAATTCTACACAACCCCAAGTCCAGACAAATCAATCATCTCCGCACATATCAATTCAACACCACTACAGTCGGGTTTTGGCAACTGGATCCCCCCAGAGTGTTCACGGCTGAACAGAGAACCAATTTCCTCACCAGTAGTAATTCATCATATTTGGCATCATCAAGAGTGAGGTCATTGTTCTTTTTACACAAAATGTCAACATATTTTGGTAGCAACTATGACAAAAGTGTAACAGTTAACGAAGCAATTCCTGCATTCGTTATGTCCCTTATTTGGAGCAAATCAAAATTACATTTCCATGATTTTTTTATAGTTTCCTTCCGAACCCTATATAATCCATTTATTGGGATTTTTAGAAGAAAATGAACTCGACCGACAGAGAAATTCAGCCTTATCGTTGTGTCCGTTCCGAACGGAATAAGTCGCGAAACCGTGTATTTGTTTTTGTAAAGCAACAACAAGAACAAGGAATTCGGAAGGGATACGACAATAAAGGCTATTAACTATTTTACCGCAAAATTGGATTATTAACAAGGCTAAAAAATGGATATTTTTAAAGAATTATCAAAAATGCAATGTGTTGCAACGAAATGCAGCGATCTTATTAGCACGACATGACTACAGGTCTCGCTTGCCGTGGATACACTAATCAGGAAACTAATTATTAGACATATATATTAGATTTTTTCAAAATTCTAATAAGATTCATTTTACGAAGGCAAGCAGGGGATGCTTACAGACTTTAAAATTGTGTATTTGTTCTCCTGGACGAAATGGAAATTGGAAATTTATAAACTGAAATCTTTATTTATCCATACGGATACGGACACCGAAATCACAGACATTGAAAATATGGCAAATGAAGTAAAAACTGCCGAAAATGCGGTGTGCTTCGATCAACGAGATCCAGCAATCACATCTGCACAGCACATTAATCGGAGATCCAACAATTCGATTCATTCGCATGATTTCCGGAAAACGTACGAAATGAAATCAAAACCGCAAATTCAATTTCGTACAATTTTAAAATAGCTGCTCTGAATTTCGAGTGAATTTAAAACAGGAAAAGCTCTTAAAAACGTTTCGGCAATAAATGATACCTGTCAAATTCTCATGTAGATAAAATAAAAGTTTCCATATTTTATACTTAAGAAGTAATGCCATGGATGTAATAGTTCTTGGAATTTTATTGTCAAATATAGAAAGAGAAGAACATAAAAAGAAAAAAATGTATAGGAAGCAGCTTAGGGATTATTCTAACCCTTACCTCGCGGACACAGCGTAAGATCCATAATTAAAATAACTAGGAAAATCCCCTGTGCACTTGCACAGAAAGCAAAGGAAAAGATATTGAGCGAGAAAAGAAAGAAAAGAACACTCGCTCGTTTCCTTATCATCTTACAGTAAGGTAAGCGGCGCAGGTTTTTGATTATCGAGAGGTATCCTCACCTCGTGTTAAGGGAACAGAAAAAAAGGAATGATATAAATTAGAAAATGGTAGTGATAGTTATGCGAGAGCTTCGCAGAAAACTATGTTATCTATAATCGCTTCTTTTAGGGAAAACATCTTGTGGCGTATCGGCAGAAACTTCTCGCGACACAGCCGTGTATAGTTGACCCTGGCTTAAGAAGGAAAAGGCGTACTTTGTCAAATATTTGGCCTTGAGCCATGTTAGTGGTGATTCACAGGAAGTGAAGGGAAGAGCTAGGAAACCCTGTGCATTTGCACAAAAACTCATTATTACTTTTCTTATTATTATGAAAGTGTCCCTTTAGAAAGAAGTATCCTCAGTAAGCCTAGTCCACTTTATATGCGAAGTAAAACTTACTTTACTTTATATTATTATATACAAGAAATCGTGGTCAAAACCACACAAAGACGCCTATTTCTTTCTTTACACAAGAGCCAGTGGATTTTGGTGTGGTCGTGACAGGTTGGGCGGTTCATTGTAGAGTAGGCTTAAAAGTTTTTAGATTTTATCTACAAATACAAGTACAGATCGGAGTTTACAAATACATTGTTTGGAACCCATACAATATTATTAAATTAAACAGTGAAATAATGTACATATAATAAGCATTACTAGAATTAGAGAAATATTACAAGGGATGCGAAATTAATGATGATGATCATGATGATCGAATCTTGAACAAACTGAGTTAAATTAATTTGGTTATTTAACTGAATTAAAAATCTCAATGTGTTATTTAAGTCTTCTACGGGGAAATAGGTGGCGCATATTTAAAGCTTTTGTGTTTAAAAGTCGATTGTGCACATTATAGCAATTAAAATAAACACAAGTGTTGGAAAAACTGACATTAAGATAAATTTAAAGTTTACTCCTCTCGGGTTTGCTTAAAAAAGAAAAACAGAAGAAGAAGAACTAATTCTATACTCCATGGATTCCAACCGTTCTTTGAGCTTTCATAACTCCGTTGGCCAAAAGAACACAGCTAAATAAGAAGAAATAAGAAAAAGTTTTAATAAATCCATGTACTGCATACTTGTAGGCGGTAACACCAAGTATAATATGTTACATGTTAATGCCATTTTTCAGTGATTTTCCATGAAAATTAGACATTGTATCATAAGAAATGGATATTTCTTTGCCTCTTGATTTAATAGATCCTTAAAAGTTAATTCGAATCTATTTTGAGTCCAAAGCAATTCATTTCTGCATCAGTCCAACTTAACTGAGTTACCCAATAACGCAACTCCAAAGTGATTTGAATTGGATTTGATTACCATTGTGTATAGAAAAAACTCCTATACACAATGCTTTGAGCTTATTTTAAGCAAGATAAAGTTGGAAATAATATCGTATACACACAACGACCTGTCTAAGATTATACTCGGAATGAGTTCGAATAAGTGCTGAAATTTCTCGAGTGGTAGGCATATCACCCAGAACTGGTCCGTCTCTCTGGCGGTTAGTGATTTGAAACACTAAATATGCCTGATCTGATGGATGTCGATTGAGCATTTGTAGAGAACTAATAAAAGGATTCACTGCTCTTAGATATTGCTCAAACGATTGAATGAGGTCCCTATTTAAATTTCTTTCTGCTCCTAACCTCATTCTAATTTCGGCATCATCAATATAAAGAACTGTATTATTCACAGTCTCCTTATATGAGAGAAAGCAGTACTAGTTGCCGATGTTTTGAAGCCGTGGGTAGTACCGAGAGCAGAAAAGGCGAAAATATTATTGTATGAACGAATATTTTTTAAGAATTCTCCGTTCTTATAAAAACTGGCGTCAAGTGGGGGTAAGAGTTCTATTTGTAATACATTATATTTGTAATATTCAGAATCACAGAAAAACGACATTATGTGCATTTCGAGCTACGATCGATTCGCGCATCGTGCTGCCTTTGCATTTGTATATCGCTTCCTTCTTGTTGTTTTTGATTATTTTCAAATTTTCATGTTATCCTGCAGTTGATGAATTGACTTTAGCTATCACATTTATTTGCATAAGACTAGTCCAGACCAATAAAATACACCCAATAAATAAAAACCAGGGTAATTCGCGCCCTGTATATTTTTATTAGAAAAATACGCACACATAATTTATAACTTCTTTTTATTGCGAATGTCTTTTTATAGCAGAACTGTATTTTACAGAAATAGCTTTAACAAGATCTCTATTCTCTAGAGCCCAACTTAAAACGGTTAACAAAAAGCATAGGATTCCAATTGAAATGTGCTTGAAAAGGGATCGACTTTCAAAATACATCTGCAAAAAGATGTCTTTATAAATGCTCCGTAATATTCAATTATATTTACCTCGGATATTTTACAGATGATGCCCATTACAATTAAAGTTACTAGGAAGATTTTACCAGGTAGAAGGCTCTTTAAAGGCTTTAGATTAATTGGTCGATATTGCTTGTGTATAAAAAATGTGCTGAAAATTAATGTATTTAAATCTTTTAAAGAAGAATATGTATGAGATTTCTTACCTGTAACAAATTCTTAAAAGCATATTAGTGCAGTTAGCCAGAATAAATCCTACTGGTCCAAACAAGTTTGTTAAAATGTAGGAAAGTACTAAAAATAAAACAGAGAATACCGCCATAAAGTAGTTATATTTGTCTACATCATGGCTCATGTTTGTCGCAAACATATATCCTTCCGTTATTCCGTTTACCGCTAAAAAGTAAATAACCAAGCTGTGACATTTCAAAAGCATTTCGGCACTGCCTCCAACAAGTAGCTCAGATCCACCATACAAAAATAAGACTGTTCTAGCGAAACTTTGGCCAAAAACAAATGCCATTAGTCCTATAGAGCTGATTGCTTTAAATATAGCACGTAATACTTGAGCAGCTTCTGTTACTTTTTCCTGAAATTTCATATAAAGAGTATAAAATCTTACTCTTGTTATATATAATATTCATACCTTTTCTTGATTCTTTAAAGGTATATCTCGAGCAATAGTTTGTGTGAAATAAAAATAACTGCTGTCTTCTATAGGCCGAAAAATAAAACGAGCTGCTAAACTCCCTAAATTATTAACAATATCGTAAGTAGCTTGTTCACTAAAGGATAATACGGGGCTTATGGACATGACATATTTTTCTCCCTCCGTCAATATCTGCTTTAAAATTCCTTGCTTCACAAAGCTTAAAGTTAGAATTTGTAACTCGGCATTGAAGAATTTTCCCTGCAATGTAATGTAATATTTGTTAAAAAAATAATGTGATATTTGGCTCGCCGAACACGGAAGATAAACTCAATGGGCTGAGCTTAGAAATTGTTTTGTACAGTAATGAAACTATTGGGACAATATATACGGCAGCTAAGTAGAGTTAGCTGCGTAGCTAAAAATTGAGATGTAGGAATTGGCTGAGCTTTCAAATGTGAGGTTTATATCAATTCCCAACATGCAGTCAACCAGCTCAGCTGATGGTAGAAATCTGTTAAATTTTGCTAGTTAAACTATGATCTCATACCATTAATGTTATGTCCTACGTTCGCGTGCCAGCTAATAGCTCGCCATGCCTAGCCCATTGAGCTTTGCTTTATTGTCCCGTGAGCCTCAATATGAGCTTTTACCATGTATTCTTCAATATCACAATCGAAATTTAAGAAGCACATCTTACATCAAACGAAAAGACAAAATCAATATTTATAAAATCATAGCATTATTCCAACAACAAACAATGGTGACTGGCTAAATCGAAATATCCAGGACTATATCCCTAGATAATGCAACTTTTCTCTTTCTTAGAATGTGTAAAAACGTTATTTACAGATTAATATAAATTTCTAGCCACTAATTGCTGCAACATCCATGGCCATTTTATAGTTTCCTATAGTCAATTATAAAAAGTAGTGGCAAATACTGATGGGATTAAAACTTGAAACCCATGAAGCATAAAAGTTATCCATTACATTGCCTCCGTTTATTGTAGCTGCCTTTAAATTATCCCCTAAAGTTATATAGGTTGTCCCTGTTAAAATAACCAAGCGGCTGTCCAATGATGTCACCATGAAACAAACCAAAAATTATATGGGTTGAATGGAGGGCGGGGAAGGGGAGGGTGGTGGCGGTAATCCTAACGGTTCCCAAGATAACGGCGTTTAAAGATTTCTTATCGTCTTTTAAGTTTATACTGAACATGGTTTGTGTACCAGTCTAATGTCTTATCATAGCACTACTCCTTTTCATTTAGGAGCTACGAGTTTTCAAAGTCAAGATTTTGGCATTATGTAGTGTAACAAATATCTAGAATAGAATATACTAGAATTAGAATAACATAAGCACTTCATAAAATCACTTGCAATTTACATGTACACATAATTAGAATTAACTCATGTTAACAATTAATCACAAAAAAACGTAAACATGAATCATATTCCGCAAGCGTATCATGTTGCACTCACTAGTCAGTGCAATTAGCGCAAAGAAAAGAAAAGAAAAAAAGAAGTGACCTCATGTGAACTAATTTGTAATGTGCAGCGTAACAGCCGGAATGCAAACAAACCAACTTTTATCGAATTGGGACTCGATTATGCCAATTCGATGAAATTACTTTTCAAGAATTAAATTGCTGAATTGCAATTTAATGGAACTTTTATTCTCAAAGCACAGAAATTAATTGGTATCGTAAAATGGGGTGATAAGCGCCGGCGGGGTGTTAAGCGCCGAAACTTTTTTTTCATTTTCAAATTTAAATTGCGCACACACTATACGACATAGCTGCCCGTTCGAACGCTTATACTGTAGCTTTGGGATGTTGGCAAGACTGTTTAACAGTTACTATGTTGAAACAACATTTCATTTGGCTGCAGCACGCGAATGAGTAAACATACTTTTCTTGCACTGTTTTCAAACATCTAGAAGTTTCTATTGCCAAGATAGGTTTAAGTTTTTTTTAACATAAGTGACCCATAGTGCTTAATAGTTCATTCTGTTGTGATTATTTTACGGGCTTATATATAATTTTATCGTTCCAAATCATCGAGATATTTTGACTCAACTGCAAAAAGTCATTTTTCGAGAACGTGCAGGGTGTTAAGCGCCATTTTTGTTTACGTGTTTTTTGGTAAAAAACGCTTTAAATGAGTTTTGTTTGTCACAAAAACAACAGAGTTAGGGGTATTCTTTTAGAAGCCACAATTCCAAAATCAAAACCAACACAGAATGTTGCCGTTCCTGAACGAAAAAATTAATGGCGAAACTATCGCTCGAAACCCATCCTGAAGTCTGAAGACGACGTGTCGTTTCCATTCTCTCAATGAAATTAAATGAAGTTTAAACTCAAGAATTATATTCGAAAAATGTCAAATTTACTTTTTTTACTAAAAAAAAATTTAAATCGAGCTCAATAATACATCTTTTTGTCCATTTTCTGCAAGTGGCGCATATCACCCCATTTCGACTTTTTCGAAAAATCGCGATTTTTCAAAAAATAAAGTATTTCCACTATCGAAACCTCTAATTTTCTTGCAGATTCTTAAAATAGAGATACACAATTGGTATGGGCCGATTTCCGTTGTAATTTTAATGTAGCAAAACATAAGTAGATTTTCATTTAAAAATTTTTTGTGGCGCTTATCACCCCATTTTACGGTACATCGCTTAACAATTCTTTTAGATAAGCAATATTTCAGTAGTAAAATTTTGTATAAATAATCGACATGAATGATGAATAAACTAGATTGCTATCAGAAATTAAACCGGTTTCAATCGCTGAGTCGGCTCGTTAGCCGAAAAAGTTTCTTCTACAAGTCGCCATATTCTGCCAGGATGCACTCCCTAAACAAAGTCGGCTATCACAGCCATCTAGCCCGTAAGTTGGCAATTTATTCTTTTGCCTGGGCATGTCTTTGTTAACATCATTAATTTTGCAGTATTCAAGTTTTGGTGCCTAGAGCGACGATCGTTACAATTATTTCACCCTTTTTTCAGATAAATACGCAAATTTCTCAAAAAATATCTACAACTAACATGCATTCACCACTTTCTTTTTGTTTTCGGGATAACCCGTATAGGAGCAGACCATTGTCTGAGTCCCTTTCTATAAATAATAATAAATAGATCGATATATGAAGAATTAAAGTAAAATGAAAAGCATCTTTTTAATAGTTAATTAAAATAACTGCTTTTAAAATAGCTAAAACGACATAAGTGCTATGCCGTCTGCGCTGGACTATGCTGGACGTCTTTCGATGCTTTTTGGTAGATCAACGATAACTGAAATATTCTTAAAATGTTCCGCTCCTTAGTGCTTCTAAGTCTATCTTCGTATCAATTTTTGTGGAAAAGAATTATATCTTCAGATTGGGTGTTCTTAGTGGCCAGCTGATAGTTCCATCTTATTCAACCCACAAATCAAAATCCGATACTAGCTAATGTCTAACAATCGTACTGTTATATTCCCGCATACGTCCTAGTAAATTTTAATTTTAACTTCCGCTCTAAATTTTACTTTACTTGATTTTTAGTAAAATTAAATTTCTTTAAATTCTATTTCACACGCAATTTTGCTGACCTTAGTTTCACATGTCGATGAATTCTGCACCCGGTAAGCTTGCCCTGGTGTAGAATTCACCATTCTCACTTGTGATCGAGTCCATGTTAATTTTTTTGATGACCTGGCGACTGGTTAACTTCTGTCAATAATCGTAAAGAACCTAGCAAGAATAATGTAAAGTTTAGAGTACCTGTCGAAATACAAACCCAGTAGGAGAGCGATTAGACTATACACTTGAGGTCGAGCGTTAATGAAAGCAAATCGTTTAACTATAAATTCATTTATTGATGTAAACGTTTCGTCTTAAATTCAACAGAAGACTAACCCCAAAATCCCTTGCGCTACTACATGTACGAAGAGAGATAACAACTCGATGAATGAGTAAGTACAACAAAATTACATTATAAATTCAATAGAAGTTACAGTTGTGTGTATGAGCAATGTTACGTTTATCGCGTTTCCCAACAGTACCTCTAGAGTTCGTGCGATTAATATGTATTCACGTTTTACTGTAATTTTGAATAAAGGTCACGGTTTACTGCAATTTGGAATAAAGTGCTTTCTGTAAATAAATAAGTAAAGTTCGGTGAAGGAATTGTGGTTTTTATTTGGAGATAGCGAGCAATATAACAGTATCCCTTTTTTATTGTTCCTAGGATTTTCGTTTTCTTCTTCTTCTTCTTCATCTTGGATTGGGGGCTCCCCTGTGAGGACACCGAAGGCTCACCCCTTGTCTTGACCTCTAGGGTATGACGCCAAAAAGAAAGTAAATTACAGTATTGAAATTAAATCACACAATATTAAGAAAAATCCCAAAATATAAAACGCGACAAAACAAAAGAATAACTTTATGCCACGATTGCTTGGTTACAACTCATTTTCATTGAGTACGTATATACAATATCCAAAGTCGGGACTTTGGCCTAGCGTAAGCCAAAGTCCGAATTGTCTTTGTCGTGTAAACGGGCAAGTCCGAATTTTAATCTAGCCCTGATTGAATTGGGGCTAGGCCTGATTTATTTAAATGCGTGTCTATTTTATTAAGATGCAAACGGCGTCACGTCCACGTGCACTTTGTGCCGTTTATACGGGTAGCCCAGATTTTGGCCTACAACCGGTGTCCTGATTTGGGACTATCGCATATATGTAGCCATTGTTCATAAAAAAGGGACGCAGAGCAGAGTCGGTGTCGAGAGTAAAGACAACTGTCAGGAAAAGCTTCACAAGCATGCGTTGCTGCTTGAGCGAGCATCTAGGTCAACTGGGTCGGTTTTGGGGGCAACTCTCACAGGGGATCCTTATAATCGCTTGCCCAATTATTGTTTTTACTCGACTATATTGTAATGTTCCGAGGTTCGTTCTCTTGTAGGAGGCAGCCAAGAGGGCAGAGCTCCAGCTAGAAGCAAGCTTTAGAGCAGGTGCTTCTTTCAGAAATTAACCGAAGCAACTAAACAGCAGACTTCGAATTAAAAAACCGAATTCCGAACTAAGAATACTTGGTTTAATCAATAACCAGCGGCCCTTTATACAACAAATTTGCTTACAAGTAATATTCGTTAATTGAGTTATTTCCTATCATAAATCAATAAATGCTTACTTGTTTACCTACTTGTTTCGTTACATTATTAAAGTGACGCAATGCCCTCAACTTAAATCGAGTGCACTAGTCCAAGCTGAAGGTAAAGGAAAGTGTAATCTGATACCTTCATATGCAAGCTCGTTCGGGTGAGTGTTTGACACGAGACATTATTCTGGTATTGTTGTTTGTTTACCAGGACTCACCTCTTAGAGTTTCTTGCTTGCTTGTTTAGCTGTGAGCAATGACGCATTCACGTAATTTGTTTACATTCTTTTTATTTTCATTCTTTATGCGCTTGGGTGCATTTGACTTTAAGTTGATTGCATCACAATATACGATGGCTCCATACGCTTTCTCATTTGTATCACAGGACAGAACCCGTGTAGTTCCAGCCTTTGATTGGTTTTTTCATGGTAAATACATCTGGGTATTCTAATTTCTTTATCTCAGGAAGTTCGAATAATATGAATCATATCACGAAGACAAGTATGGTTTTAAAAATACCTATATATGCATCGAAATGTTGGAGCCCACTAATCCCCGGGTCGTAAGCACGGTCTCTGTTAAGTTGGTTTCCTTCTGGCGACAGAACCCCAGAGCCTGGTTCCTCCAGTTAGAAGCGTAGTTCGCTTTGGCTGGTGTGACGCAAGAGAATACCAGGTATTGCCATCTGTTGAGCGCGTTAGATGAAAGCTTGTACGGCGTTGTCAGCGATTTGGTTTCGAATCTTTCACTTCACAATAAGTATACGGCGTTTAAAGAAGCGATTATCAATCGATAACGAGGACGCAAAACTTAAACGACTCCTCGGTGGGTTGCAATTGGGAGGTTCGGAGCCTTTTCAACTTCTAAGGGAAATGAGAGCTTTGAATAGCGGTAAACTCAGCGACGAAATCATTAAATCCCTTTGGACCCAACAACTTCCTGCTGGTACTCAAGCAATTCTGGCCTGTAACTCTGGCACACTCGATGAGTTAGCAAGGTCGGCCGACAAGATAGGCGAAGTACTTCTAAAACCGCAAGTCTGTTCTGTCTCACAAGAAGTAAACGGTTTGGCAATAACCCAGCTCTCAAAGCAGGTTCCAGAGCTCACCAGACGAGTTCAACAGCTTGCCAACCGAGATCCTCTTCCTCGAAATAGAGTACACGGGGCAGCCTCCAAATCTCCGGTTAATTCCAGGCGACGTTCAACTTCGAAGGGCCAGCAGAGATGCTGGTATCATAAGAAATTCGGCTCCAAAGCACCCAAACGTGTCAAGCCATGCTCTTTTATCGTTTCTTCGGTCGCTGGAGCGACAAACTAGGTGGTCCTTCTCTTCGGACGGCAGGGGATACGGACCTAGTCAATAGCCGTCTTTACATCTTCGACAAATCCACTAGAACAGAATTTTTGGTAGATACCGGTTCGGATGTTTCCGTTTTACCACCTTCCTTTAGCCGCAATCGTTTGCAGCATCCGCTTCTTCTTCTAGCTGCCAATTCCTCTACCATTAAAACTTTTGGTAGAAAGCTATTATCCTTAGATCTGGGTTTACGCCGGTGTTTCACATGGAATTTTATTCTGGCTGAAGTTTCTAAACACATATTAGGCGCGGATTTTCTAAATCATTTCGAACTATTGATCGACATCAAAAATAGAATGTTAATCGACCCGCTGACATCCCTTAGGTCTCGCGCTACTACCGCGGATAACGCAGTGGCTACTCTCTCTATTTTCGTAAGCCCACGTCTTAACATCGACATACATCTATTGAGGGAATTTAAGAACATCACTATGGACGACGGTTTCGTCAAACCCGTCAAGCATGCGATTACACAGCGCATTATTACCGAAGGGCATCCTATGGTTGCTAAAGTCCGCCGTTTATGCGGTGAAAAACTTATTGCGGCAAAAAAGAAATTTGAGTTCCTCTTGCAGCAGGGTATCTGTCGTTCCTCTAACAGCCCATGGTCATCGCCGTTGCACCCTGCTAAGAAGAAAAACGGCGAATGGCGGCCTTGCGGAGATTTAAAAAAAGTGGCAAAATTTTCTACTTTTTTCAAATTTTACTAAACTCCCCGCCAAAATGTCCTATTAACATATGCTTGCGCTATCGCGCAATATATTTAATAGCATATAAAAACACCACTGTTATTTATAATTTACTAATATTTTTCATCCATATTCAAAACTAAATGTCCTCCGTATTTCACGGATAAGTCGTCCCATATTTTTTCAGTCGTTAATCGTTAACTGCGTTTGGGGTTTTTTTATGTTTTTTCCTTGCAACGACAAGCGCTCTCATCAAACAGACTGTATATCCCAATTTTCACACCATCTACCAGCATTGTTGCAGGTCAAAGAGGTTAAACTTTTCCTAATTGTAAAGAAATAAGTAGCTACAAAAGAAAATAGCTACACGAGTGCAAACAACGCCAACTAGGCCTGTAAAGCGCATTCTAGACGGATTCCTAAGCACAGATTTTCCGACTTTATCTCGACAACTTGGGGAGGCCCGAACATTCTCTATGGTGAGAATGGAAGATGCGCAATTTCTTTATGCAGACGTAGTATTGTCGAACAAATTGTGGTTAGTGCATAACTCAATACGAGCATTAAAGAAGTAGCCAATCGATTTGGAGTTGAAGTACTGTTGGAGGGATTCTACAGCCTTCATTCATATCCTTATGCATTAATACAAGGATTATAGCGGAAAGATGACGACAGCAATTTGTTCTTATCCTCTTTTATTTAGGTTTATTTTTGCACGGTTTGTGTTGGGAGATCTTGAGAATTCTGCCATATTGTAGAAAAGAAGCATAGCTTCACCAGGTTTTTTATTTAGTTAGGTACTTATGTGGTATCAAGTTAAAGGTTCAGGGCACAAAATTTTGCTAAGATGCATATCGTCGGCCTAATCCTAAAACCTCGTAAGTGCCAGAACTCAAATTGTACGGGGGAGCGGGAAAACTGTACAATTTATATAGCTACGAGCTTTTTAAACTACATTTTCAGGGGATTTCCCGTTTTTCCAAAAATTCTAAATTAAATTAAATTAATAATAATTTAAATTTCATTGATACCTTGCGGCTAGTGTTACCGTTTGCGATCAAAAACAAGCAAACGTAAAAAGTGGAGTTACGAGGGTTTATGATTAGGCCGACGATATGTTAATAGGACCTTTAAGAGGAAATTTAGTAAAAATTTATTAAGAATCATGTATAAGATAGCACTTCAGTGTAATAAATAAATACCTGAGTAAGAAAAATTAAAGTTTAAAGTTTAAAAAATGGAAATAAGTAATGAATTGCGAAGTGAGAACGCAAAGTGAAGTAATTGGTAAAGCGCAAGAAAGTGTAGTAATAGACAAAGCATAAGATTTTAAAAGGTTGGATTTTTAAAAATATGAAGAAAAATTTCGGTTTGTATACGGCTCTACATACCTACAACAAACTATATTTTGAACACTATGCGACTATTATTCAACCATAAATGTTGCATAAGATTTACGCCTCTGAAATGTATGAGTACAAAGCAGAAAGATATTTACGTTTTGTTGCTTGAGTTCAAGATGAAAAATGGTTTATTCGCTAAATACTTAAATCATGTACGCGAATTATAACAATTTTAGGAATATAAATACTTTTAGAGTCAATCCCTGTAGATTAACGTAGACCATGATTTCGCCTTTGTAGAGAATTGCCAAGTAGTATTTAAGGTGAAGTGAACATTAGGAGATACAAAATGTAAAGAGACATTTTAATTGGTTACATTTTTTAGAGAATCTTTTATATGGCTCATTTTTTACGGTTATTTATCTACCTTCCTTAAAAATATCAGAAAAGTAACAGATGAGAAGCAAAATACTTGTGCAAATTGAAATCTTTTGGATTGAGAATTTGTAGTTCTTTTAAAAAAAACTCATTTTTAATTAAATGCACTTGCATCCCAATCCAAAAAAAACCGGTGCCCCGGGCGATTATTACGTGACAACGACCATGTTGCTTGTTAACTGTATATTTTGCGCTGTCGGTATACCTTTTGTCTTTCCTTGTTATACTCTTTTCGCGCTTGATATTCTTCTGGAGTTTCATTCAATTTAACACGCTTGCGATATTCACTTTGTTTCTCTTTGTCTTCACCGATCGCTTATTAGACATCTTAACACGTTTATTGTTACGACAATACTATTTTCTGGTTTTTATAATTATATTAATACATAATAGCCACTACTACATAAATATAGCGTCAACAAGTAGCCCTACTACATACAGCGTCCCTCACGCCACTAACACATACCCAACGAGTGCCGCTACGCATGCTACGCGGCACTCGTTGCCACTACTACATGCAGCGTAAGCCACGACCACTCACACGGTTATGCGACACTTTGTCGCTTGGGCATCACGGCTAACCGTTTTATTAGACGTTGTCACGTCAAAAAATGGGCTAAATACTACCTGTAACGACATTGTAGGGCAAGAAAATTCGAAGTAATCGTTTTTTGTCATTTTTAACCATAGAGTTTTCGTGACATTGCTAACGTATTTACAAATTATAATTATGCAATTTAGGCTTATTTAAAAGCTACTTACATCATTTGGTAAAATCCCAGGAACCATATCCGATATCTTCCTAAAGGGGAAGTCCTCCATATTTTTGTACATATCCACTGTTACAGGTGCTTCATTTACTTTTGACACACCAATACAATTATTTAAGCCTTTTATATACTTGTGAAAATACAGATAATATCCTAATAAAATAGTAACAGCACTGGAGAGTTGAGCTATACCAAACGCCCAAATGGCTAAGTTCTGATTATTGACGACTATCCATAAGAATACTACCGATCTTACAAAGATGTGCAAAGTATCAATAAAAATCTTGAGCTTAACAAAACAATAAATTTGTGCGATAAATAACGGTACTTCGGCACAAAGTTCAATGATACATGATACTGTAACAGCGAGACATGCAAACTCGTATTGATCGTACAAATGACTTTCAACTGGAGACAATAGTTTAAGCCATGCATATAAACAAGGACCTGAGAGAAGAACGCACACGGGAACCCTAAACAAATATCCTTTAATACAAATAGCATTACTTATGAGATTTCTTACGTTAACCATACTTGATTAACCAGCTGCGCCCAAGTACACCTGCTTTTTTTCTGTGTTGTTGCACTTAAATTAGCTCGAATAATTGCCTCCCGAGATAAGAAGAGAAGTGTGCTTTCTAGTAGTAAAAGACGAACGTTCATTACACCTATAATTTCCCTAGCTACTTTTCGAACTAGAAATGCATTGATCCCAAATGTCACTGCACGACATATGATCTGCAAAAATTAAAAATGTTTATATACAATTGGACTTTTTTAAGATATTTACTTGGAAAATGATGCTAAAGTAAGCGCTTTCCAAGCTGCTTTTTAAAACATTTCGTGCCATCTTATTATATAGTAAATCAAATAAATCAAAACTTGAAATCCGTTAGAAGCCAATCAAGGATTAAGCGGCCGAGTATACTTTCAAAGTTGTTCAGCTTAGTACACAGTGCTCTAAACTGACTTTCCTTATGAGAAAACGCTGTCGTCATCACCAAATATTTCACATTTATTTATTTAACATCCTCATCACAAAAATCATAGGTCTGTTCTCCTACTTTGGGCCAAAAAATTATTTAGCGAAAACTTTGTGTGAAGTGGGGGTATAATGTGCCTGAAGTAAGAAAACGGTTTTGATCTAAAACTGTATATCAAATTATTCTTTAATTTCTTTTCACTATATTGTGTAGCTTAATATTTAATTACGTTAACATTTTATTCAATTTTTGCAATTTTAGACCAAAGTGCACAACCCGTCTCCTACTAATTCCCCACCGTCGACAAACACCAAATATCACTGACAGCCAGATGTCTTGTCTTTGTCTTTTTATTGAGACTAGTGCTGCACAGCAAAAGTCCCGTTACACAGAAACAGTTATTGACGCAACCTTGGCCCGCCTTCGGCCTTAAGGCCAATTTACATAGCAGCAACATGTTTTTTTACTGAAAACCTGAACGAGATGGTTTTATTGAGTGATGATATGTGTAAAAAAAGGACAAAGAATGAAGGGGAAAGAAAAATTCAATTCCAACGGGGAAATTGACATTTTAGCCCGTAAAAATTTTGTTGGCATATGTTTTGTCTTTTTTCGTATTTTATCATGTTAGCTTTATCTATCCCACTCGCACTGTTTGCTTACAATGTTGTAGTAATGTAAATTGGCCTTTAGAATTAACTATTTTGCAGGCCAAATTAGAGAGAACTTATTCTGACGAGGCACACAAAAAAGTCGAAATAAGAACACCGTTTGATTTGAATCGAGTTTATTGAATTTTAATTATGTAATGGCAATTCGCGCACGAACACCTGCATTTGACAGCAAGAATTCAAACTCAAGGCCTCGTTACAATGGACGTAACATAAAGTAAGCAAGCTATCAAAAAGCGTAACTTAATGTAAGCCGCTTACAATAGAATTAAGAATCGTTTTCTTTGCAGTCAGATGACAGTTGCTGACAATACGAAAAAGTTTCAAACAAAAGTTAGAAAATAACAAGGATATAATAATTTCTTCGATGTTTCCAATACGCTGAATCATGTACGCCACTATTTACTTACTAAACTTTTTTCTGAATAAGCTAATTTTATTGTAAACAAACTTGACGTCAATCGTTACGTCTCGCTACGTCCAATTTCTGATTTTACGAAGCTTTAAGCTAGACGCCCAATGGGACTGTGGCGGAACGTGGCACGCACTTTGATGTGTGGCGTTCCATCACATCTAGTATGCGAGGTGACAATGAAGTTGTTTACCTGGTTGCCAGGTAAACTTTTGTTTTTCAGTTTCGTTTTCTTTTTCTGCTGACGAGGAGCTCCTGCTTCTAAATTTTGTGTTAAATTATTAAGCAAATAAAGTTTTAAGAAATTTCAAACACGGAGTGTGTCAATTTATTAAAATCGTCTTTCGCTCTCCATAATTGGTGACCCCGATATAGCTGAACATCCCGACGGAACCTGAATACCCCGACAAAGCCTGAACATTCCCATTTGAGACCGAACCAGCCGCTCCCGGAACCGAGCACGTCTATCGACGCTCTAGCCCATTCCCCGATCTCGACCTCGATCACGTCCGTCAGC
>QYTT01095582.1:26806-56375 GCA_006980735.1 Dasypogon diadema
CATTAAATTGTCTGCCATTTGTGTTTCTCCTTTTATCACTTCAACACCTTTTTGCTAATTCACAAATCAACAAACAAACTGTTCAGCTCGTTGCCGGATTTTAATTTTAATCCTCGTCGCCAGTTTGTACTGTCTTTGAAAACCCTCAACTTCTTTATTGTTACTTCTGTCAAGCCTACTTACTAACTAACTTCTAATGCTCTCTTGACTCCCGCTTGTTAAGCTTTCGTAATCTGTGTTCACGTCTTAATTTATGTTACAAAATATAGATGGCTCTTACAATGAGCTTTGTAAATGTTACATTTCAGCGTTACAATACTACAATACATTCGAAATATTTATTATCCCTGATCCACTTAAGCTCTGCTGTTATTTTTTATCAAAAGTACTCTACTTCTGGAAGAATAATTTTTGGAGTCGGGCAAATTGATTCGGATCTCATAATTTCGGATGTTTCTTTCTGGCATTTTTTTTAGCCGTCATAAACTACTTGTATGAATATAAAGAAGATTTCAGGATGGATTCATTGCCGTTTGGACGTTGGCTCATTTTTATTTTAATTTTGTTTTATTCCCAATTTTAATGATATGAAAGTTTAAACAGATTTCAGCAATAAAATACTTACTCTGAATAACAAAAAATTAATAATTAGCCGCTCAAAATACTTTTAAAAGAATGAAAACTCAACTATCAGATTAGCTGGGCAGAAATGACGCTAAACTGAAGCATATATGTACGTAGATTTTATATTCTTAGTAGATAATTTATAGTCTGTTGGTCTGTCTATAGCATAATACACTAGTTAGACCCAAAGAGGATAAAAGCCTTCTATACACTAGTTAGACCCAAAGAGGATAAAAGCCTTCTATACTAATAAAAGCTAGAAATTATGTGAATAACCTTTTCCTTTTCTTTTGTGTTTGTCGGGAAGATATGTATAGAAGCAAGTAATTACTACCTGGTAATTGCCCGGTTATTGTAAGGAAAGACTGAATTCCTAGCCTGTTTACGTATTCTTCATGCATGTTTTGGGTTCTGCGGCATTTAGTTTTTCTGATCTGCAAGCACTTTTCGTTTCTTGATGATAAAGCACCGCCTCTTATTTCATTGTTATTTCCCGAAAAGTGTTCAGAAATCCACTCCATGCTTTCTTTGGGGAACCTGTGTATAGGCGAAAATAACGAAAATAATCCTTCGACTCCGCGTCGCGCCCATACACTTTTACCTTCCAACAATTTATAAACTCAGCCATCACTCCCGGTAATTTTAATATTTCCTAGGAAAACTATTAAATGTTTCCACTAAAAGCATTTGCTGACTTTTTAGGTAAAAGCTTAAATTTTTATCCACATAAATAGCCAGTATTTCCCACAAAAATCAAGTAAATAGCATTCTTTTTTGGCTTTTATCCACTTGACTCAAAAAACGCAAACTTTCAATTTTCCACTCATTTAGAATTGATCCCACCTTTGGGATCTGATTTTTTGACATTACATTATTATATGAATTTTGTGGGGAGTAAAAAATTAAAGATACAAAAAATTCAAGTTCAGGGTTATAGAACATTTTTACTGTATTGAACAATTGTATTTTGTCTAAAAATATATTTTTGATGTAGTCAAAGGTAGCACTGCACAGCATGCAAGGCAAATTGGCGGACATTTTAGCATCCAGAAAATGCAACCTAGAACAAGAAAGAAATCATAACGTTTGTCTACAATAACTTTACTAGAGTAGTGCGTGTAATTTTTCATTAATAGTGTTTTAAGAAAATGGCGATAATCTGGAAAAAGTGTCAACTTTTTCGTCAAAAATCGAAGTATAAAAATGGCTCAAAAAATAAAATTTAAAATATCGTAAAAATGCCGCGTGCTTTCCGAGGATAGGTGTTAAAGTTAGAGAGATTAGTTGAATTAAAATTGCAGAAGTTAAAATGTCCGCCAATTTGAAAAATGTCGCTTCAGGAAATACGCGTTTCAAGTAGTAGTAGAGTCCCGTAGTTAGATCTCTTGCAGTGCCTATTTAACACATAAATAGGTTTTGGAAACCATTTAAACCGACGATTTTAGCTAAAAAAATCGCTTTTTTTAAAGGTTTGATACCTCCTTAATTATGTTCATATCAACGCTCAAAACTGTTGCTGCAATTTTATCTTTTCGGATTCAAGTTACTCTTGTCATGTTAGATCAACATGTTTATGTAAATTAAATTCAAAAATACTCTGGTATTTCGAAAACATATTATTCATTCAACATCCACATCTAAATTGTTCCTACTAGTTTCTTACTAGAATGTTAATAGTACGTAAGCCCAAAACTTATTACCAAATTATATAAATATTTGTGGGGCTTGTAAATTATTATAATTTAACTCCGATTTTAGGCTTTGCGCATAATGTATAATTGTGAAAAAATGTTATATTTGAGCAGGCTTAAGAAGTTGCTTTAATAACAAACTAAACGTATTCATTTCTTACATTTTTAACCAAAATTGTTTTTAAATTATTGTATGAATTTTTTATTTTTTAAAAAGTTATATATCATCTATTTTACTATAGTTCGCCTGCAAATAAAGAAGGTTACATATATTTTCTAAATCACGTCACAGTAAGTTTAGAATATCTGAGCGTGTATTCTTTGGTTTATTATTTAATTTGCTTCTGCTAATTAATCCCGGCGCATATAAAAAATACGGACGAATACACTAAAGTTATTATTACAGCATTACCTTCGAGATTTCATTTTTTCCAGTATAGTGTCTATGTCCTCATAAAAGTAGTGAAATTTATTTGTAATTATCTGCAATGATTTTGCATGCGGTCTCTAGGGCAAAGATCACAGATAAAGAATTAGAACTGCTTAAAATTGTGTATTTTCTTCCATTTCTACTACTCTGTTATACCGTTGTCTAATTTCTGCGAATTATAAACTGTACCGAGCTACCAACGAAAAAGTATTCTCTCAAATTCAGAGAAATTTGATAATCGTCAGTGCGCTTATCGAGTGGTACAGATGGGTTAATTTAATTGTTATTTTACCGAGTTAAAAAGCTCACTGTGCTATTTAAATTTTCTGCAGGAAAATACATGACGCTTACTGAGAGCTTTTGTTTTTAAAAGTCGATTGTGCACATCATAGCAATTAAAATGAACACAAACGTGGGCAAAACTGACACTAAGATAAATTTTAAGTTAATAGCGGCCTTTACTTATCTCG
The DNA here is from genome assembly GCA_006980735.1 of Dasypogon diadema. Classification (NCBI taxonomy): domain Eukaryota; kingdom Metazoa; phylum Arthropoda; class Insecta; order Diptera; family Asilidae; genus Dasypogon; species Dasypogon diadema. The sequence goes on from QYTT01095582.1 coordinate 30,022, forward strand.
GCTTTGGTTAAGGAATTTAAAACTTTACTAGGACCAACAGGTCATTCTGGAAGAACTTTTAAACATTCTTTTGAGCTTTAATAACTCCGTTGCCCAAAAAAGCACGGCTATGGTTTGAATAATTTCACAATGAAATTGTTACGAGTTATAATGACGGAGAACTTTTCGGCGATGATCAAGTTGACTTGCTGTAATCGAAACACTTTCTTTATGTCCCGTAGAAATAAATTTTCTATTGTTTCTGCTCACGTAAATGTATCGCAAAAGTTGTTATATGCAATATTACTATGTCTTCGCTTCTTTGAAAATTTTGTGATGTTGTTTATATCTTTTTGCTATTTCACAATTAAGGCTAGTGCACGAATTCGTGTATTGAAATATTTTGGTGTTGTAACCTTAAACTTTACTTACTAAGTTGTGGATAAGTCACATATTGTGTTAGAGTGCAGTACGTTGTCCGTTATTTGACTGAAAACTGGAAACGCTCTCTTAGTGACTAGATATTGTTAACATTTTGACTGTCACAATTAGCGTAAAAGCTTTCGTGAGAGAACTACACGTTAAAGTGCATTTGGGGTGAGAGAGCTTTTAGGTGTCACCCGTATATGGGTGACATGGCAGTTAAAAATTTAAAAATCAATTTTAGGGCTTTCAATTGGACTTTCAAGAACATTTTCCCAAAAGCTTTCAAAGAACTATTAGATGGAATTAAACATATGTAAATTCTCTCTTTTAAAAAAGAAGAATGTTCCTCGCTTTATCCAAAAATAGATTTTTTTGACCTAACTAACTAACTTTTGGAGACTTATGTAAAAGAAAAGACTGATTATTTATAAATACTTTTCTAAAACTAATTTAGGTGGTTAATTCGCATACTTCTTAAAATAAGCAAATCAGCACAAGACATGAGGTATGGGCAAAAATATGTGCAGCCTGTGACCACTGTTACAATGAAAGTATTATCAATCGGAAGATAATAATAACAGAATGACAATTGTATATAGGGGATAATTTCTACCTGGTATCCTTTAGGAGTTATACAATTTTTTATTTTATATTGTTCGAACGAATTATATCGTTTTATTATATAAAGTCTCCATTATTTAATCCTTTCTGACAAATAGTGATATTAGGGATCTTGTTAAAGCAATATTACAATATTTAGTAGTTATGTTAATTATAATTATTTTAATAGTCGTAGCCTTTATACAAACTATTATTTCTCTTGTTACTAGCTATTGATTAACATCACGTTTTTTGTGGTCCCAATTTACCCCATCTGCAAAAGCCAGATTTTGTCTCGCACAACATACACACTACATGAAATAGGTAGGAAGGTAATGCATAAGAGTTACATAAATTCTACTTTAGTATATTTTTAGCAGGCCCTTAGGCCTGTCATACATGGGACGTTTTCAGCCACAACTGTTGCGTGGTTAAACTGTTGGGAGGCTTGGAGTTTCCAAGTATTAGATAGGAGTATTAATGTATTCAGCTGAAATTTCAAACCTCTTGACGGTTCAACCTTCCAGCATCTGAGGCTAATAACATCCCATGTATAGCAGGCCTTACAGTTCTTTGTATCTTACCTCTCGAAGATAAAAATGTTGCATAATTCTAGATACTTATTGGATTTTAGATACTTATTGGATTCTACTCAATAAGAAAAGTTGTATAGTTTATTTGTAAGACAATATATGCAGCTTTATTACAAAACTCGTAGACATATAATGCTGTTGATTTGCTTTATTTACACCAGAAACCATTTGAAAATGTTTTGGAAATCCAAAAAGTGTGTGGCATTCTTACTTTATAATTTTATATTCATTTATTGCTATGCAGAATTCTTTTTAATAAATTTACGTATATAAGGCTGCTGAATTTTATTACTTATTTCATAAAATAATTAACAGACATATTTGAAGAGGAATACTGGGAGTTTGTGCACACGTACAAAGCATTACCGAGCCGTTTGCATGCATTAAAAAGATCAGCAGTATATAGTGGTATTACAGATATAAATGATCATTTTTCTTCCCTTCCAACACGATTCTTGCATGGTATTTACTGTAAAATTTGTCTTTTTAATAGTTAACAGATTTAATTCTTTAACTAATCTTTATATAATGTTATTAAGGAAATATTCCAGAATCTGAAGATGGTGGTTCCTTATTAGGTAGTTCCCGCAAATCTTTAGCGGATACATCTATAACATCAACAGCTGATTTAAGTGTGTTTTCTACGGGTCAGCGGTCTCAACAATTTGATATTTGTATTGATGATACAAGGAGTATACACAGCGATGCCGAAGGAGAAGAAGCAAGCAGTCCTGGGTAAGTAGAGAAGAAATTTTTAAGCAGAATTATTCTAGGCGATAATATAATTCTGGCTTAGTTGATATAATTAAAAAATGTTTACCTCATCGGGGTACGTAATGTTAAAAGAATATCAAAATTTTCTGACGTTTCACAATGGCTGTTCTCTGCTCTGTGTTCGAGAAAAAAAGAGCACTGCTCTTTTTCTGTTTGATGGGAAAAGAGCAGAGCAGCATAGAGCAATTTAACGAAAATACTTGCAGCTGTTCGTGCTTTGTTGCAGGAATATAACACATTTCAAACTATCAAAGAAGTTACAAACTTACTCGGATCAGAGCAGAGCTCTTTTCAGATTTCTTGTTTGCTGCTCCTTTTCACTCGAATCTCAGATCTGCTCTGCTTTCAGCAGCGTTGCCGAACAGAGCTAATATTTCTATTGTTATTATTAGTATGTTTCTGTATGGATTATCCACTTACAATGGGTTAATGTTCTGCTTAATATCATGGCAATAGTTTTCATTTTTTGGTGGTTTTCAAACAAAAGTTTGCTTCATAAAAATTCGTAATAATTTCTGTGTATATAACAGGTTGACCAAGGAACTGTTTGTTAAGGAACACAATGTGTTTCGCCGCATGTCATGCGGTTAATGAATAGTTCGATTATTGTTAAAATATTTACAGGGCATATTAGTAATTTTGTTGCTTTTTTCACCTTTGCAAATCTCTTTAATTTTAGACTTTAATATTAAACTTAAACGCACAAATATAACGAAGTAATAACAGTAAAGAGTTCTTAGTTACTTTACGAGTTGTAATATAGGTTAACTGAAATGCAATATATTGCAAAAGATTACGTGCATATTTTTGACAATCACTTCACTCGGAAAATTTAAAATTATAGTAAAAATAGATGCACTATAACACGTAGATATAGGTTCACTTTAAAATTAAGATAACTCGTATTTTTGAATATTGTATAAGGGGGTGACTATTGGCAGAAGGAATAATTTACGACTTATGATATTGATTGCATAATTATAGAATAAAAATTTTTTTTTAATTACATATACATAATCCCTTTGGATCTGAAATTTTAATATTTTCAGGTCCGCATTTGGTTCGTTAAGTATTGTTGGTCGAACTCCATCAGCGATGATGATAACACCTACACCTAGAGCTATATCACCTCATGACATTGTCCGCATATATGTACCTCCAGCCCCACCAGAAGAGCAAGGAAAAACGCAGGATAATATTGTAGTTCCATCGTCACCCTCAAATAAAAAAGTTCCAGAGAATATAAAAAGCCCTTTGTTAAGCAATAATAACTTAAGTGATCCTGTAGATGTCGTAAGTTATGCAGATGTTTCTAGTAATCGTGATTCAATTGTATCAGGCGATGTGACACCAATAAGAAGGTCCTTTATATACAGATCAAATGAAGATCTTACCCTTAATGGCCAAAAATCATCTTCGTCTTCAAGAAGAGGAAGTCTTTCCAGGAAAAGTCCATCAACACTTTTAGAAGGCAATTTAGCAATTGATTGTGAGCATATAAGGACGAAAAGAGAATCGATGAATGGTTCTGATGAGCAAGTACATAAGAATAATAAGAATCAAAGTGTGGACGATGGACTGAAACGAACGAAACTTATGACATCTTTTGAAGAGTTGGCACGAATTCGTAAAGAGCAAAACCGTAAATATGGTCAAAGCTCTGAAAAATGTATGACCCAAAGTTCATACTCGGAAAACGCGGCAACGATTACGTCAGATGATGAGGATTACTCTCCAAAATGTAAGTACGATAGTGACTGTAATATACGATATAGAGCTTTAACGACATCTCCAAGTTCAATTGACATTGATTTTGTCCAATCAGATACGAAACAAAATTTACGAAAGAAGTCTGACAATTCGGACGAATATTCGTCATCTAGTCCTAATATGAAGTCAGTGCTAACGACACCAGTCAATGAACAGATACCATCATCGGTACTATCCTCATCTCCGTCAACACAAAGGCTTATCAATTCTGGAGAAACTACCCCAACATCTTACACATCGACAATAACAAGTAGCCACAGTAAAAGTACAAATTGTTTTAATGCCCCGAATTCAATCGTGAGAGGTAACACTAGTAGTGATAATATCAGAGGTAATTTACCATCTAATGTAGTTGGAATTGTTGATTCAGAACATTCATATTCAAGTAACGTTCAAACATTTGCCAACTTACGTTTGCGCAATCCGAGCAGCGAAAGTTATTGCGAGCAATATGTTGAACTTGCAAAAACTTTTACGTTTGTTCAAAATCCAAAGGATGGAAGTAATTTGATTACTAGTAGTAGTAACGATAGCCGTAGCGTTAGCGATAAATTAATTAGTAGTGATTTCGATAAAAGAATAGCAGCTCCACTAGGGGGCCCTTACGACTATAAAAGTCACAATTCACGAGAAGCAAATAAAATAAGAATAAAAGTCCAACAGAACCAGTAGGTTTTAAACCATATGGTGCTGTCAAATTTTAAATTATTATTTGTAAAAAAGTGTTTTCCTTTCAATGAATTTCATTTTATATTGAAATTTATATATTTCGATAATTATTGTTTTTTGTGTGATTTTGAATGCTCCAACGACAATCCTGTTCAAAGATACTCTTAATTGTAGGTTTGAAACGCGAAATGATTTCATTTTAGGTTTTTTTTCTCTAAATACCCAAAATTTTGAAACATTGATGAATATTTTAAAAAGATGTTAGTACATAGTTTGTTTTTAAAAGCAATAAGAAGAATACGCTTTGAAAAAAGTATGACTCCAAGAGTCCATTAACGCATATTTTTTAAAACAAGTAAAAGCCAACATGGAATTGTTATTAATTGGAAAAATCACTTCATTTATTTTACACATTCCTTATGTTATGTATTTTTTTTAATTTTGTTTCCTATTCCTTAAAATCTATAGTTAGCAGACTAAATGCCATCGTCCTCTAACTATATTTACAGTTTCATTCGTTTTTTTTTTAAATTTACATCTTCTGATAATTGTATAGATTTTAATCGCATATTACATAGTTTTTCAAAATAATTAAAAGAAGTAGGCAAAAGACCAAGATTAAATTACTTTATACATTACATAAAACCATAAAATAACGCTTTTGAAATTACTTGAAATTCTTGTTTTGTTTTGTCCACACAAAAGCTCTAGTAAGCAATTTAGACGAGAAATTAGAAGATTAACCCTTGTCCACTTAACACTTGGACCAACAATTTTGTTAAATTATATAAAGTTTTAGTTGTTATAACACAAACTTTCAATTTTCTGTAAATTTTCTGTAAATTTTCTGAGCTGCGTGTCCCAAAACCTCTCGCTCGCAGCGAGGCTCGCGTAAATGGCCGCGAAGGGTTAAGTAATACCAAAATGAAAAATGTTTCTTTTACGCCTTTTAAATAAACATTTCCAAATTAGTAATTTAAGGTGGATAAATTTGTTATGTTGCTAAGTTCATATCAATCTGAATTTAATCAGTTGAATTTTCAAACCCATGGGGACTTATATGCTTGCTGAAGTCTATCCTAAGTAAATTTTCAAGAGAGAGGAAGTAAATTCGGACACCCAGTTTTTTCACTCATTTCAGTCCTGTAATATTCTTAATGTTGACCCAGAACGTGAATAATAAATTCTTTCCATTTCTTTTTAATGAGCAAGAACTTTTCCAGACAGAAGGATAAATTTTCGATTCTTCCACATTTAGTTCTGAAAAATAGAAGGAAAATAAAAAGAATAAAATTGAACGATAGGCTATATAATTAAATTAAAATAAATGCTCTATCTTGTGCTGGTGAGAAAAATTTGAAGTATTATATTTGTTTGGAATAATCTTAAATATCTTGATAATGTTTGATAGTTAATTGAATTTTTTTGAACGATTTTGAGACGGGGTTTTACAAGATTACTTTCACTTTATCTATACTTCTCCAAAAATATGACTTTGAACAACCGAAATCAAAAATGTAGTGCACAAAAACTGTGCTAAGATAAAAATTTAAAATGAATTTCCCGCTTATCAGAAGTTAGTAATTTTTATAAATGCCTATTTCTTTTTTATTTTGTAACTTTTTCAATACCAACGACATATAAAATATATCAACTATCTTGGGAATTTTTAAAATGTGCTTGTACGATTGTAAAACACAAAAGCCATTAGAATCATGTTGTTTGAACTTAATTTCACGTCTATCGCTAAATTCTCCTTCGGGCCCCATAACAAAATCTGTTATTTTCGTACACCAGAGCCAATTCAATGTATTTTTTATATTCCGGTATCGTTCGGTGCCGTCGCTACTTGGGAATCCGCATACCTAAAGTTTTTTAGATTTTAGTGTTGATCCTTGACAGGTAACTGTTTTTAATAATTACCGCCACCAGTCACATTGTCAAATGAAACGCGCTTCAGAATTTACTCTTTTATAATTTTACTACGCCCAGCAGATTTGACAGCAGTACAATTCTGGTTCGATTTATACACCAGGACGCAAAAGAAATTCACTTTTGAAATTCACAAAAATATTCCCTAAGATTTTCTATTCCGAAAATATTCAGTGTGTTATGTCCTTTTTAAAGCACTTCAAAAATTGACTGTTTGTAACCAAAATTAATTCAGTCTATCAGTCACTTCTGACACCAAAATAATTTCCTTTTTAAATCCAAACACTCAAAAATAAAATATTTTAAAACACTCGTTTGATTTAACTCAATTTATTTATTCGCTTATTTGTATTAGTTAACAATACAATTCGGTGCCTTTAACCGAGACTTAATATCAGGTTTGAGTAAATATGAAAATCTTATTATTTATTATCACTTACTTTACTTCTATTGTCTCCTTTGACAGTTTGAATAATTATTTTTCAGATTAGAAATTTTAGTTTATCAACTCACGCAATTTGCAATAATATCACTTTTCAAATTTTAAATTAGAACTTTACAACTTTTCTTTTCTTTCTATTTTTAAACTGTACTTGAAAACTGAATTCGAAAACTATATCTCAAAAGGCTCTGCGGTCTATATTTATAGGGTGGAGTAAATAACTCTGCTATGCTACTAGGTAGGGTTGCTCAGGGTCAACATGACTTTTAGCTCGGGATCTATAGGACATCTGCAGAAATGCAGTGTCAGCAAAAAAGCAGGTGTGCACGATCCAAGTAAACGGGTAAATAATTTTGAACCAAAGATTCATTTTGATAAACAATTAATCAACTGAAGTTTGATTTACTTGCAGGTGTTCACAATTAAGGCCAATTTACATTACTACAACATTGTAAGCAAACAGTGCGAGTGGGATAGATAAAGCTAACATGATAAAATACGAAAAAAGACAAAACATATGCCAACAAAATTTTACGAGCTAAAATGTCAATTTCCCCGCTGGAACAGAATTTTTCTTTCCCCTTCATTCTTTGTCATTTTTTTACACATATCATCAATCAATAAAACCATCTCGTTCAGGTTTTCAGTAAAAAAAACATGTTGCTGCTATGTAAATTGGCCTTTAGAGTAAATAATTTCGGGCAAAAGATTCGCCTTGATAAACAGCCAACTGAGATTGATTTTTATTACCGTCCAATTATGATTGTTTATGTTATGGTGCCTCTACGGTTCCCATTTTATTTCCACAGGGACCCAGAGATAAATTATAGGTAATAGCAAATCCGTAAAAACTAAAAAAAGCACATAAAATCACTCGGACCTCAACACAATTACTCATGTCTTTTCGATTTCACCCAGCAAAATATTGTAATCTGGAGATGAGTCCAGTAAGGCCACTTTCAGCTGGCGATTACATAAAACTCAACTTGGACTCACCACAAAAAAAATAAACTTAATTAGAAACAATGGGCCTTATTGTGATTGTCGACTGTCGATTGAAATCAACTCTTCAATAAAATCTAAGTTAACAAATTCGAAAATTCCTTTATTATTGAATCTAATTAATAATGACAAAAGCATTAAATCTTCTTTTTATAAGAAATTTTGCCCTAAGTTCAAACATATTGAAGAGTCCATTTCAATCGACAATCACAATAGAGCCCTATATCTTCTTTCTCCTTTAAGCTCAGAACATATTGTGGCAAGCCGACTCTTTCAATTGACAGTGCATATTATTGAATTTACTCATAGAAAGTAAAGGTGTAGCTCCTATTCTGTGGATATTTGGAATTTTAAAAACAATGTTTTATAAAGGGATTTCCCGGCCATTGTAATTGAAACTAAATCTTTATTAATTTTACTAGTATAGGTATTGTTTGAAAAGTAAATTTGTAATTTGAAGACTGTTCTTTTTGTAAATCTTTTATGAGCTTATATGATTTATATAGGATTTCTTTTAAATTAAATCTAAACTTTTTTGTTTTAAGTCAGAAAAGTAAGGTGCGTATAATCACTGTAGATCCTTATCTGTACTTAAAGCTTATTTCTGAAGAGAAAAGTAAGCTCGAACAGTTCTCGCTATAATAAAATTCATTGCGCCAGATGAATAAAATCAAGCAAGTGTTTCTCAGAAACATAAAGCATTTGCTAAAGTATTTACTATGGAACAGCCAAAACCCCCGGGATATATACTCTTACAAGCCGTGAACCAGAGAAAATAACGCAAACAACTACTAGAAGGTGTAGTCCTAAAATTCAGATCAGATTGCATTGATTCTTATGGGAGAACGGAAATTTTTTTAATTGAAACTGGCGTAGCTCCGCAACTATCCTTCCTACTTAAAAGTAGTCTTCTAGAAATTTTAAGTCTAATATATCTTCTTTCGATTGGTGTAAAAATAATTATAGTATATAAATCGTTATTATGCACATTTTTGCATTCAAAATAAACTAACAATTTTTCTTGTAACTGCACTGACTGCTATATCTCGCTTCCTGCTGGCTGCCACTGGTATATAAGCGAAAAATGTTAGAGTTTCGTTTACACTGAAAATTGTATGTACTTTTGTTAAATAAGACATATTAAATTTTATATCATTAGAAAGGCAAAGAACCGGGCTTTAATTGCTCAGAAGATAATTTTGCCGTAGAATGCATAGTTTAGGCACCATCAGGTGATGAACAAAAAGTTTTATTGTGTGGCTCATAAGAATCAGTGTAATTCGACTGAATTTGAGAGACGATACCTTTAGGTAGAGAATTTCTGCCTCATGGCTTGTAAAGTGGGATATATACTTTGAAGAGCGTAATTAGACTTTCTCCTTGTATTGGGAAGCAGTGGTCATGCATATAAAATATTTATGGAGACAAAATCGTAAATGACAATTTATAGATATTTTTCACTCAAACGAGCTTATAAATGCTTAGAATTGCCAAGCAATTATAATTTCGAATATGTACTTATAATTACCCTCCCAACAACAACACAAATCTCACAATGTACAAAAAATAATAAAAATAAAGTTGGAATCTTATTTATTATTCCACTACCAATCAATCGTTAGCCTTACATTTTCTCATTACTTTTTTTTATATGGAAACATGACAAAAGACTATTGAAAGGAAAACTTAGTTTATTTATAAGATATTGTCAGTTTCACATGTCGAATCTGTTCGAATCTATGTTCGATTTAAAATTTTAGTCTTTTTATTTTATTCTTTTATATATATATATATATTTTGTACGTGTGAAATTGGCATATACAAGTCACCAAAAATTCCGGCCAATATTATTTTTGTACAAACCATTGTATTTTGTATGCTGCATTGTATTTTGATATATTTTGAACATGAACAGTTTTAGGAAGATACCATTCCAAATGATGTATTGGATATTAAGTCAATTTTATTTATTTCCCTGTACTGTCTTCATAGAATAGAATATATTTACGTGTTATTTATTATTTTAAACGTATATTGCATAAGGCAAATGCTTTTTTTTTAGTAAAAATAATAAATTATTTTTTTTCTAATTAATTTTGTTTCTTGGTTTATATTTAAATTTAAATTATCGCTCTTTTTTTTTATAACTGCTTAACTCCAAAATGAGGTACCTTCGCTTAATTTGTTATACAATTCAGCCTGAAGATGAAACTGTTTGACGCTAAAACAACTTTATAACGAATGGAATGGAAAGAAGGCCATCAAAAACACAGGTATGTGTGACCAAAGAAGGACAAAGAAGACCATTATAATAGAAATCATGCGAAGTATTTAGTGATTAGGTTGATTTGTAATAATGCACTTTCACTAAGAACAAAATATCTAATTTTGAAATTAGCAAACAAAGAAGTCTACGGAATGAATACAATTTATAGGCTAAAACCAATGAGAAGAATATAATTTAAGATATAATGATAGAATTTACTGCGTGATAAACACCCAATAATGAATTTATTTGTCATTGAAATTCAATGTAAAATCCTGAGTGTAATTTTATACCAAAGAAGCCAATGTAAATATACATATAACATGCAATATTTGTAAAATATTAGGTCCTCCAACTCTAATGGCTTTCACGTGTGCATTTTTCATCTTCCAGCATAAAATTATATAAAGTATGAGTCTAAGGTTACGAAATGGGAGAGTATACTTGTATAAAAGTCACAAATTTCAACACAAGGTTTATAATGTGATTCATATGAACACCTGTTTGACGCATATCTTCAGTTGCTTCCAAGTCAGGTGAGTCAAGAGTATACAATCTGTTTTTTCTAAAATTCAAATGAGAAATTTTTGTTATTCACGATATACTTTTCATCATCATCACCAGTTATAGCTGCTTTTAGCCGGGTTTTTGGTATTTGGGTTGCTTGGAGAAAACAGGGAAAAATTGCTTTTGCTATGCTGCCGCGTTTTACTAAATGGACGTAACTACAAAATTTACCGAAATTGAGGTAATTATACCACACGCTCAGATGTTCAGGCCTAATGCATTGCTTGGGACCAATTTCTGTTTTTCGGCTAGCAGAAAAACAAACGATTCAGCAAACCAAACCCAAGTCTGTTGGTTAATCTCAACACGCATGCTATACTGTTGGGCAAAGGAGTCGAGGGGGCTCGAAGGTAAGCGTTCTGTGACTGGGTACATTTTTGTTAAATCGCCGTTTTTTCTGCTAGCCACAAAAAAGAAGTCTGTCCCAAGCAATGCATTAGGCCTGGATATCTGTGCTTATTCCTGAGGAGACTACGTGCCATAGATACTAATACCTTCGGGGACAGATTATACGTATTTACGTATTTTTACATAAACTACGCAATCTTTTGCATCTTTATCAGTATTTTAGTTTCGACTGTATAAACAGAAATACAAATCTGTCTATTTCTCAAAAATTTTAAATTTGCAGATACATCCTTTTAACAAAACACGGCAGTATGGATTACGGAGGCAATTGATTGTAGTTTCGTTGCTGCATCAGTTAGCTTGTTATCTTTAACGCTCACAGATAGTCCGTATTTCTTTATAAAATCTAGTCAGTGTCGCATCTGCTATTAAGAAGGTCCAAGTACACGGTCTTTGTAGTCCTAGATTTAGTGTTAGGCGTGTTTCGCCAAAGATAGCGACTGGTGTTCTATTGGCAGCAAAAAGTGCTTTCATTTAATAACGACGAAATCAGTCTTCTTAACGGCTGGTATATAAGCGGTATGTCGGCTCCAGTATGCAGAAGGAAGATGATACCAATATTCACTTATATTTGCCGGCTTCTGATCGTGTCGCGTGCTATTGTGCCTACTGCGTTGTGTATTACGCCCCCTTTGCCTAGATCGCGACCTATCCTGCAGTAAGAAGTTTTGTATCTGTTGCGTAAACTGTTCGAGTGTAAAAGATCTTAATCACTTGATCTAGAAGGTAGTTGGTATTGTTTGGGATGATTCCCTGCAACTGACATACACTGGAATTTTCCAATTTTCATGGTCCTGTCTGCTAAGTTTGTTAAATTTGCAAGCTCTTCGTTTGACGCTTGTAAAATTATCCGAACTTTTGATGGCAGCCTTTGTAATCAGAAGGATTTGCGCTAATTTTCTCGCCACCTAAATTACGTAATTCATTTGGTGTAGAGGCTCCTCTTATCGCCCAAATCAATTTCAGGCAATTTTTTTATTTCTTGCTGTTCACTATCTCAGATATTTTTAAGAATTGTTTTTTTTGTCGTATTTCCGTTCGTTGGGCAGGTCAATAACAGCAGCCGATATTTTTGCGACAGTATTTTCAGCTCAATTGAACTAACAATCGTATCGAATTTAGTATCTGAGTGAACTCCGGATAAGGTAAAATGCGATTCCACTTGAGAAAAGCAAATCTCAGGTGTCTCATATAAAAATGGAGGAATTTTTATTTGGGTTATTATTACTTGCATCTTTTGCATTGTTACCGGTACTTTCGGCTCGCTGTCGTTTACCTATTTGTAATTGACTTGTACGATGGTAAAATATTTCCAGTTTTGTGGGTGAATAATTCTTCTGTTGTTGCTTATTCCACTGAAAAAACTGTCAACCACGCAATCCATTAATTAGCTACGATCATCAAAATGTTATTGCATTGAGTCTAGCACATACGCGCTAATTAATTCCCTCAGTAATTAATTTTATTTAATTATAAAAACTGTCTCACACGTCTCAGTACTAAAGCCACTCTATGAATACTTATTTTTCTTGTTTGAGAGATTTCCCATTTTTACGAATTTCTCAACAAAGAAATTCCTACCTACGCTTCATAAACAGTCTTCGCTAATTATTGACAAGCTATTTTGTCTTACATACTAAAATTATACTATTTATTTTCGCCTTGTTTATTGTCCGATACTTTTGTTATACAAATTGATTCTAAGTGATTTTCGGAGGCTCTGAATTGCACGCTATTGAGACGGGACCCGTAGAACTTTCACAATCCCATATTTTAGTATTTCACGTGAAAAAATTAACCTCTTCGAGGCAAATATAAAATGAAACGATAAAAAATATTTATTTCTAATCTGAGGGGGAAAATTTGACTTACAAAAGGGCTAAAAGTCAGCAAAACAGACACAAACAGAAGGAGAAAATTATTAGGTGTATACATAATTAAATTAAAAAGACGGAATTTTTTGACGATTATAAATTGACTCATTTGGTTAAAATTGAAATGGACGCTTTATGGATAGAAACGACCCCATGAAAGTAATAAGAAAGCGTAGAGGTAAAAGCGTAAAATACTGATTGGCTGTTTTAATAACTGAGATTCTCCAAAAATCGTAGAAAATCTGTTTGTAGAAGCCTTCCAGAACGATTTAAATTATTGTAATTTAATATATAATATGTATAATAATTTAGGTTCAAAAGTCTCCAAAAATGTGAACATTCCGTAGATAATCGATGGCGAATTCCCACACTTTTTTCGTAAAGGATAGAAAATTTTTAAATGCTTACTACTTTATATTCGAAAATTGCTATTATAGTTCTCTGTTTTCAATTGTTCTCTGCGTGTTTTTACTGATTTTCCAATAATAATATAATGCTAAGGAATTAAATAGATATAAGAGACTAGGAAGGATCATCATGTGTTTTGGAGAATTGCTGGCATTTATTTAATTATATTTTTTTTTGGATTTTATACACTTTTATATCATAAAATAAGGTCAATTCTTTTTATAATTTTTCCATTAATATAGGCACAAAGGCGATGATAATGGCTGTTTTATTTCATTTTCTAGGCTATTAGGAAGAAAAACAATAAAAAATTAATTTTCTCTTTTTCATAAGCTGTGATGTAGATTTCTCTCGCTTCCAAAAATTACATACTTTGGTAATATCCTTACATATACTAAGTTAAATATTGTCAATTTTTTTCTATTTACACTAAAATTGATTCGTAGTATGAAGGCCACCTTAAGTGGCCAATTGAAAAAAAAATTATATTACGATTTCCTTCAACATAAAATGGAAAAAGCTCGAAGAAAATTAAAGAAATTTCTGTTTGTTTCATAACTATAAATTGAACTTAATGTAATAGAACTATATATATATATATATACCGGTTTTCAAACCCTCTTCTTCATAAGTCTATAAACACATTATTCATAAAGAAATTCTCAGTTGCGTTGGAGAATAAGTAAGATTGGCACTTTACATGTTGGAATCCATAATATATGAATAATAAAAATAAATATTGAAGGCCTGATAATTTAATAATAAGTAATAATAATACAATGTACTCTGGCTTATGCAATTTCAGGGAATTGTGAGTGTTGTAGCTTTTTCCCAGCGCAACTGTGCATCACAAATAATACTTTCTTCACTAATAAAGTTACTCCGTAGTTTAAGGCATTTGACTGAAGAATGTGTCGTTCTAAAATCACAGCAGAATGAAAAATAGTATGATAAAAAATCTGGTACTGTAGTAAGGCAATAGTAGTCATCCAACACCAATAGACTCCATTTATATTTTGTTAAGAAGAGAAAGGATATCATTGTTAAAAATGTGTATCAATAAGTTGTAAATTATTGATGTTAATAAAGTTTGAAATAATATATATATAACAGGAAATCAAATGTAGAAATATCAATAAAACGATAGGTAAACGAAACTCTATATATTTTTAATTTGAACCACATATATATGCCCTTTCTTCGTAGTTTTGTACTAAGGTGATTAATAGACGGAGCTAATCTGGATTACTGAACACTCTGAAGAGATGCAATCAACCAGAGAACGTAATTATTATAGCATGCATTATGAGACAACCACATACCAAAAACTAAACAGTCATTGGTAATAATTGTATGCACTCCTGGCACAATACCTAGTTAGGGGAGACTGGGGCAACAATCAATAGGGGTAAGTTTTAACAAGCAGTTTTCTTCTAAAGTATACACGCCTTTATTCTACAACTTGCTTTATTTTACCTATTTACTATTCCGAAAGGGACCATAACTCACCAGTTGCGTCCAATGTATCGCGTGCTGGAAGCCTTACTTTTGATAACAACACGAACTTTTTATTTTTTAGTTCTTTTTTGTTTTTACTGAAAGAATTTGGGGCTATGGTGTCCCATACAGTTTAAAAATAAACTATAATATGTTATTATACAATTGAATGGCTTCTGCGTTATAATCTTTTATACCAAAAACGAAATATTGACGTGTAGCACTTATCCCATATATGGAGCTAGTTTTAACATTGTTTAGCTTTTAGATTTCGGCATTTGTCTAATAGAGAATAAAAAAAAAATACAGACGTAGCTAAGGAATTTCACCTCGGTCATTTTTAGTTGTTTAATTACGTGAAGAAGTAAAGAAAAAGGGCCCCCCTTGAAGTTGACTATAAGCAGACCCAGAACTAATAGAGGATTTAGAATATAGACGAAATCTGCTTTATAACGGTTCAAAACCAAAGAAAATTGTTGCAGAGAGATGCCGAAAGTAAGTTAGAGCTGTAATATCCTCCAAAACAGGAACCTTAGTTACGATGGCAATAGAAATAAACGCAATACGAAATTCCATTTCTACTCTGGGGCCAAGGACCTGCAATGGGGTGAACTGCTTGGTCAGCTTCGTACTGACGCTGGCCAAGTCCACGATTCACCTTTATTGCTTCAGGGTGGAGAGTGGGTATAACACCATAGACACAGTACACGAGCACACAGAGGCCCTTAAGTCCTTCGTTGCCAGGTTGCAGAGGCGCTTGCGTCTTGAATACCTGGCAATGAAGCAGGTCATATTCAACTGCACATGGCCACCGCTGGCAACCGTGCAGGACGGCAGACTGGCCTTTCACTGGTAGTGCAGGCCACGGTGTTTGCAGCATTTGTCCACGGGGCTTCTCCCCGCTTTGGAGCGTTACAGGCACCGCGGAAAAGGTGAGCCCCCCGTTGGCCTGGCATAGCTGGGGTGATGCAGGGAGCAACTTGTCGGCCTACTGAGCCCACAGGGTGGTGCCGCGGGACTCTATTCCTTCGTTCAAAATTTATTGTTTGTTGAGGATATTTTAGCCTTTGGCATTTTTAAATTCAAAATTTACGGGCCCTTGTTGGAGCTCCCACTTGCCTGGAGCACTTTTTACCTTTGGCATTTAATATTTTATTTTCAAAATTCTTGTGGAAATTTTACCTTTCACAATTTCTTACTTTTTGGACTTTTTTCAAATTTTTAGGAATAGATTACTATACTGTTAGGTTTTTTTGTTAGAGTCATTGTTTGTTAGTGTTACTAGTTCTTTTTAGAGTCTTTTATATTTACTTTTTTGTAGCTCACTTTTATATTAGTTTTGTGCCATTTTTAATTAGTTTTTGTGTCCTTTTACATATATATTAATATTTGTGCCTTTTGCTATTCTTTTTTGTCTTCTATATGTAATTTTTTGTGTCTATATTGCATCTTTTGTATATATAATTTGATAGGGTAGCTAGAGCCACGCTTTTTGAGTCTTTTCCTTTAAAATGTTTTTAATAAAGTGTCGATATACATCGTTAGGTTTGAACACAATTCACACTTAAGTTGCAATAGCCATAACCTGGCAACACTGAATAGAAATAAGCGTTTGTAAACTGACAGTTCGTGTACAACACTCTACCGAGTAACACGCAAAATAAAGACTACATTAGTAATTATAATTGCAGCATTTTGTCTTTGCATATACAACATATTCTATCTCGAACTTTAAGGTTCTTTTGGTGGAAATAGTTGGCCTATGTGGTTTTCAAAAGAGCTAGTATGTTTGTTGACTAAATCTACACATTTTCAACATTGTTTAGCAAATTTCCAGAAATCTAGCAGAATCTCGTGAACATCTGAGAAAGATTTGTCGGTGATTGGCAGCACTACCGTACCCTCATCCAGCCACTAGACATGACGGAGTCCGAAACAAGCAAACAGAACCAGACGAGAGCAGGCCTGCGGCTGTGTTGAATCGCAATTCGTTTTCGCATTGAAGTGAAGTATCAAAGTTTATTTTTGCACTTTAGAAAGGCAGTTTGAGATTGTGATTAGTTTCGTAAAATTTTCCCGTGAAAGCCAGAGCTGGAAAGTGTTGCTGATCGGTGAATAGTGGTTCGTGGTTCCCTGCAGCACAACCTGGAGAAGAAAATTGTTACTAGGCCTTCAGCTGAGGGTGTGAAGAACAAAGGCGAAATGTTGGATCTCGAAGTAAAACCAGAAAGATCTCTTGGCTGTGACAACTGGGAGTTCATCTTGGGTGAGGATGAGGAGATAGATGTGGAGAAGTCTCGAATTTCGCAAATTTCAAACAAAGAATTTTCTTTGAGGGGTTGAAAAAATTGTTTTGCTTTGCTTCTCAACACAAACAAAAATTACCCCCGTGCAGGAGTGTGTTGGTGAGATTTCTCGGGCAGTCGCTGCGCTCTCCCGAGAGCGAGTTTGTTGCTCTTTAATTGTCAAACGAATTTTCTGTTGTTTACATCAGTTGTTTGGAGGACTTGTTGAATTTTTATGCAGTGAATAATAGTATTTCGCAAAGATGTGCATGAAAAAACACGCTTGTGCTCATTGCTCTTTCGATTGTTTGGCGTACAGAACAGAACACTGATAATACGCAAGAGAGGCATTGCAGATTTTAGAAATATCACGTAGCCTCGGAATTATGCCCGTTTTATTATTCGATGCGCGTCCAATTAATAACAGCTGTGATATAAGTTCATTTCCATTCGCTTTGAAGTACTCGCTTGAAGTATGCAAAAATTAATTTCTAATGCTTGATGGAAGAATTCTTTAGAATCTTCTGCAGTCATGATGATTCTTTAATCAAGAAAACACGCTCTATTATGTAAAATCTGGTCCTGGTCAGGAACAGGTTTAGTCATGGAATCAACCTGTAACACCACAATGTTAAATAGGAGCAGAATTAATTAGGCCAGTGGTGATAATTCGACTAATAAGTAGCTGTTTAGTAGGCAAATTGTGAAGGCGTCGAGAATGATAGTCTCTCAACTGAATAGTGCAACCAAGGTTTGCTCAGAAATATTTCTGTGTAATCCAGTTCCACAATTCTTTTAAGAAAATTTGATATCCTGTGAGATTCAGAACTAGTTTGATGTAGTCATCGAATAAGCCTTATGTAAGCCAAAGAAAATTTCATCAATTTTAATAACAAAGAAATGAATAAGATCTTATCCTTCTGCTATCCACCATCAGATGGGCTATAATGCAATAGTATATCTGATAATTTCCACAACAGTTAGTAAAAGTCTGGTTTGAAAAATTAAAAAAAAAAACTCAACTGCCTACCTACCTAATTCGATTAATTAAACTGATCCAGATGTGATAACCCAGAATACTAGCATTCTACTAAATAAAACATTGAACACTGTAAGACAAATGAGTGAAGGCCTCCTTTCCTGGGTTTATTTACACAATTTATAGAAGAAGGTAAACACATGCCAGTCAGTATGGGCGGTTTGGGTCTCACCATATTGGTCGTGAAATTGAAGTGCCTTCAGGTTAGAACATTCATCTGGGGTATCATTATTACCTGTTCTCCGTCCGCTAATGCTTTTCTCACAACTGGTCCCATGATCTGTTCTGCACGATTCAGACCTGGATTGGATGGATTCAGAACAGTATTCCACTTCAAGCTGAATGAACTTAGGTACGAGCAGTTTGCGGAGGTTCTGATCAGCGGAAATCTGGAGTTAGTGGACTTTGTGTTTGGACGTATTCGAGATATGACAGCACTGGGAGATTAGTTCTTGGAGATGTCATCAACTCCTCTGGGGGCTGAGTGAGTGCTGGGTGAGCTCATGGATTTCACTGGTCCATCCGTCATTTGGCATTAGCAGAATATCGTTGCCGTTGGCCCAAGGCCCTGCAAAAGGCGGCTGCTGCTCCGTATCGCCGAGTCTGTCATGTTGTACGGCGCCGAAGTCCGGGCCGACGCACTGCGTTACGAAAAGTACCGTAAGCGCCTGGCGGCGGTGCAGAAGCGAGCTGTACTACGCATCGCATCCTCGTACTGCACGGTCTCGGAACCGACGGCGCTGGTGGTCGCGGGGGTCATTCCTATTGACCTTCAATCAGGGGAGAACAAACCACCAGAACAAACTCGTGCTGGGGAGAAAGGAGGTCGTAAAGGAGGGGAGATCTCGCACCTTAAGGGCGTGGCAGGAGAGATGGGAAGGGGAGTCGCGGGGCCGGTGGACAGCGTTCAGAACAAAATCCAAATTTTTTCAAAATTCCGTTCCGAGGGAAGGTAAAAGAATTAAAAAAAAATTTATTTTCCCTTTGGCATGAAAAAAATTTTCAACTGAACTCATGATGACGGCAAAAATTGCGAAGACAACTCAAGCGTGTTGAAAGTGCCTTTTCAGTGATCAATTCCATCTCCACTGATTGTACGACCAAGATTATCACGAAAAAATTAGAAGACGTATTCAATGGGGTTAAATTGATATACAATTAATTTTAGTATGCAATAACTAAAGGAATAAAAAATTAAAAGCGGGAACAAAATATTTTAAGGACGTTTTATAGGGAATAAAGTTCGGTTGGGAACATTAAAAATGTTCTCCATAAAGTTTCAGAGCGGAGGAAAAAAATGTTCTGTAAGTAACGTTACAGAGGCAACTTTCGGTTTTCTATCTTTTTACTTTCCACTCCTGGGAGGAAGGTTTTGTAGTGCTCTTTGTACATCGTAAATTTTAGGAGTCTGAGGTTGATGGGTGTTTCCGTTGGTTATCTTTTTTTTCTGCTGTATTTATCCAAAAAGAAGACTAATTTTTTTATGTGCACTTCACGCACTTCACTTTACATGAATTTTTCAGTAATTTGATATAATCTGGAATTTTTTCTGCAGGCAGTCTTTCCAATTAATGGCATATCGGTGTAAATCAGTGTCAGCACGATTAACATAAGTTCTCTGAAGCTGTAGGAGAAAGCATTTATACATTATGTAGCTATTCTACTTCTGGATTTCTATATTATTAATATAAAGGTTGCCCTTTTGAAAGTTCCAATACGTATGTTCCAGCGTAGGCATGAGTTAATAAGTGGATAAAAAATTGTTTGATATCTAACATTATTCACATTCCAAGCAAAGCATTGCAAAATTGTTGACCAATTTAAATGTTAAAATTATTATTAATATAATGTGAAATAGTTATTGGTACAATTTCATAATCAGTTAATTAAAAAAATCATCGTTAACTATAATTATTTTTTCAGGAATGCATTTTTCCCAAGCTGTTGCAATAATTCAATCACAGGTTGGCATTATAAAAGGAGTACAAGTTTTATATTCAAACACGGTAAGTTTATTTGTGTTTAAAAGTATTATAAGTTAAAATTAAAACTGCTAAAGTGACGTTAGTCATAACTCGCAATTGTACGAGTACGTTGGACAAAGATTTTGAGATTATCCAGTACACATTTCCCTCATCATTTTAATATAGCGACTGAGAGTATCATTCAGTTCATATCCCAATCTTTTGATGGAAACAACACACTCAGTGCTAAAAAAGTAGTGTAGTCAAATATACCAGGTCCGATTTCTTTTAAGCACTATTACATATTTCTACGCAATTAAATTTGGTAAGGATACAGTGATAATGTATTATTAGTCGACCAGTTATATAATGTGCTGCAGATAGCGGGTGTAATCTTCCACCAGCGCGAGAGATTGACTCAGGTATTGCTCTCATACCGTAGGCATATGTGTATTTTTAAATTCAAAACACCATACGATACGTCCTTTACATAAGGATTGAAAAAAAGATTGCCTAAGATAGGTCCTTGTGGTACACCAGGGATCAAATAAACTGACAAGAGTTCTTCATCTTTTATTTTCGATTATACCACTGTTAGTAGCAGTGCAAGAGAAAATTAATGATGCCTGATATTTTGAGAGTACTTTCACGTGATTCATAACCTTTTATCATTCTTGAGGCCTTATGCATATCAAAGGCAACTTTGACACGAATACTTTGGATGGAATCTCGATCGTCTGATTGATAGCACATGTACACCTCCACATAATGCATTATTTGTTTATACAAAATCTCAAGTGCAATAACCAGAAAGTTGATTAAGCTGATTCTTAAGCTGTTTATCCCAGCAATTTTTGGCGTAATTTTTACTCTATGAGCTTAATCAATTTCTTTATTAAAGGAGTTGAGATTTTATAGATTTTAAGTACATATGAGCATAACTAGCGCCTCTTTTTAGTGCAATGGGAATAATATGAGATGTTGTTAGGCATAACTTGCATATGTAAGGTTAAAAATTTGAGGAGTTAGGGAGGCAGAGGATCAGGTCCATGAACATATAATTTTAGACATTGGCTAATCGAGAGGGATTTAGAACTATCCAAGCAACAGAATAACGATAATTCGAAAAAAAATTAGAAATTAAATCACATAAAAATTATTTACAAAAATAAAAAGAAATATATCACTGAAAAAGGAAAACAAATGAGGTAACATATCAAGCAGAAAAATTTGAAGAGCGCAGACTATTAAACTATAATTTCATGGCCTCACATCATTCGTTTAAAATGGATTCCAGAAATTTAGGTATTTGTAAAGATTTGTTGTGAGAAAACTATTAAAGATGTGGTTTCTTTTTTATTTGAGCCGTTTATTTTGAAAGTGAGGTAGGACACATTTTTCAAGTTTAACAAAAATCGAAATATCGAAGCCATCTCTGATAAAAGGATCTGAATTGATTTCTCTCACACCGCATGTACCTGACGGAAATTTTAAACCTTAAGTCGCATTTTAAAATTTTATTTACTCTTATATGTCCTTTGCACTGTTTACAAATTAACATTTGTTGTAATGCACTTAATACTGAAAAAATTCGATTATTCTATAACCACGAGTCTTGACTAATAGTACAAACTCAGCAGTAGCCAGTAGTCTTCAATTCCCTGGCCGCCGTAGAGAATGGATCTGCTTCCTCACTTATTGTGTGTTGATTGCCCTTAAGCGATATTTTTCGCGATCGAGACGAACGTTAATATGTTCCACTAAGAATAATTCTCTTATATTGAAGCGCATTCGTCACTGGAACGCATTCATCAGTGCCAGTATTTCTAACTTCTAAGAATTTTGTTGTTGCTTTAAGCACCGAGAATGCCTGTTCCAATGCAACCAACATAACGTTGTAGTTTAGTAGTTCTCTTTCCATCTTCAAACAATCTGCACGTGTTTTTAGGTCTGTTTATGTCGCTACACTTTTGTTACACTTTCTACACCTTTTTTCTGCCAAAATGCTACACTCACTCCAATGCAAGTGTAGGCATTTGAGAGTACTTCTACACTCAAGTGCAACAAATATGTGGCGAAAGAAACAGGCCTTTTATGTGAAAAAAGGGTGACGAATGCGCCCCACCTTACCCTACTTGCTTTGCAAGGAAAATGTTTATAAAACTGCAAACTCAACTACGACTTTTAACTTAAACTTATTCCATTTTTTAAAAATCCTACTATTTCCGATAGCTCTATTTCTTTTTCCTTTTTTTCTTTCTGTCTTATTCCGTATTTCTCTATTTCTCTTTCTCTCATCTCTCTTGCCAAAACATACTTGTCGCACGCTCTCACTTGAACAGATATTTCTCATGCAGTAACTTTAACTCAATACTGATGAGTCTCAATATAATTACTTACAACTCCCCTATTTTTAGGAATTCTCCCCTAAAAGTATATTCTTTAGGTACAATATTTTTGCTTTATGTATTATAAAAACAAAAAAATTGATTATTCAACGTGTTGCTTAAGTTGTATCCTACCAAAATTTTAGCTATTTTGTAAGATTAACCTCTGCTCACCAGCAATGGCGCATTTCTTGGCTTACAATTCTGACTATGACAACAGAATTTTGCTGTATTATAAGACGACAGGGGGTGATTTATTACAAGAGCAATATCATTCAGCACTTTAAGAAAACTTTATTCAGAACAACAATTACAGCAAGTCTTTTCCGCTGTCGCATTTCCTTTATTTCATACCTACCCTCACAAAGTTAAGTTACTCTCGGAAATAACCAATATTTCTTCAAACTGCAAACTTCTTAGAAACTATCCTAACCAATGGTCCACATCGTAGTAAAAAGTATATCTCTATCTGTCATTTGGATATTCTTAGCAAAAATAAAAAAAGAAAAACAGTAACGTGGATAGGTTATCACAAATTTTGACTAAAATTTTATAATTGTTCTAGAACCCACTGGGCGTTGATATTGTGATAAACTTACCTCAGGATGGAATAAGGTTAATCTTTGATCCTGTTGTGCAGCGTCTAAAAGCTATTGAAATATTTAATATGAAACTGGTAAAGTTAAGATACTTGTAAGGCAGCAGACAGAAGCCAATTAGAATGTTTTCAAGTAAGTGTTTATCTTCTAGTAACATGACTTTCAATTCTCCTGAAGTGGTACCATCAATTGAACAAATTGAGCATACATTTGGTGCTACTCATCCTGGAGTATATGATGCTGCCAGACAACAGTTCGCCTTACATTTCCGAGGTCTTAGTTTCTATTTTCCTGTGGATAGTAGATTACATCCAGGATACGCACATGGAATGGGCTCCTTAGTTTTCCCCAGTGGTGCATCTCCGGTCGTTTCTAAAGTGGATTTGTATTGCGGTAATAGTTTGTCTGAAAGTCAACCTCCATCACTACCCCTCTCTTGTTACAATCGACAATTGTATTTGGAATCTGCTAGTGTTTTACGTAATTCAACTGGAACGAGGGGACTTAAACTCCAGTTGTACACAGAAGGATCTGATAGAATACTGGAGCCGAGAAAGCAGACTTTTACAAGAGAGATTTTATTTGGAGATAGCTGCCAGGACGTTGCAACTAATTTAGGTGCTCCTAATAGGTAAGCCGAATTGCATCAGAACACTATCGTTCGGGTCTCATTAACCCGAATTGTTTTTCTTAGGATATTCTTTAAAAGTGAAGACAAAATGAAAATTCATTCATCAAATGCGCGTAGATGTGTACAGAATAAACGAAGCGATATATTCTTCAACTACTTTACGCTCGGTATCGATGTGCTATTCGATGCCAGAACATACAGGTGCAAAAAGTTAGTTCTCCACACAAACTATCCTGGTCACTATAATTTTAACATGTACCACCGTTGCGAGTTCCAGTTCCAGCTTTCACCCGACAAGTAAGTACAGATTCCCATTGATTTGTAACTTTTAATAAATTTAATACATTCCCATAGGACTTGTGAAAACGAGCCTCTTAGTTCTCCTGTTATAATATCGGCTTACTCAAAGTGGGATACAATAAGTGCACGCTTAACGCCGTCGGATCGACCGGTTGTATTGCACAGAGCAAGCTCGACAAACACTGCAAACCCCTTCGGATCTACGTTCTGCTTCGGCTACCAAGACATAATTTTCGAGGTTATGCGAAATAATTACATAGCATCCGTGACGTTATATAGTACCTCATCATATCCAAAACGAATGACAAATTCTCGGAAAGGCAAAAACCGAGAGATGTTGAGCACTGCGTGACCGCTATGTCGCTACGCAAGCAAAGTAAACTAAACCGATTATTGATCACTGCTACCAATGTTTTCATAAAAAAAAGTCATAATCATGTTTTTTAAGGATTTTTAAAATAAGTAAGTGGATATATTATAAAAAGCGCCCCTTTGTTGTTCATTCGTCCCTGTAATCAAGTTGCCAGAAATTACAGAGTTTCATAAGTTATTTAATAAATATTAAGTACCTACCAACTTACCTGGAAAGAGTCAAGAGTGTTTAAGTTCACAGTTATAAGTAGATCGCATTCGGAATTGTCAATTGATCAGAATTTTCTCATGATGATGATAGATTAGCAAGGCGAATTGACTAATTTGCAGTCTGATGATCAAGTGACTATTTCGAATTCGAATATAGAACGTGTTTTGAAAAGTTGTACGTGACTTTCTTTCTCGAAATTTGTGTAAGCAATCTTCATAACTCTCAATGATCTCTCTTCGTTAAGCCAAAAATATGTTTGGATATCCAGTCACACGAAAGGGTGGGGGTATTTATTAATATTACAAACAATCTAAACCCTACATTTGAAATTCATATTGTTGCAAGTTTTTTTCACATAGTTTTTTCTGATAATCTTAAAAATACGCATTACAAATCCTGCATTAAGAAATTCTAATGCTGTAAAATACTAACTACCGAACTGCTTACAATAAAAATATAAATAATACGCTGAATGAGGCAACTGAAAGAGAGACTGTCCGTCAAAATGACGGGTTTGGTATTTATAGTGGATGGCTTATTAAGACGTAAATATATTGCGGCGGAAATTAAATTATTACAACGATGTGTACACTTTCTTAGAGAACTTTCTGTAAAAATTAACACCGATTGTAATAAGTTACAGAAAAGAAGAAAAGGTAAGTGTTGTTCAGGTCTGTTCCCTAACCAGGAGAATGTTCGAAATTTCCGTGAACTAAATTTATATTCCATTTCAATATTTAAAAGAAAATATTTGCGTATTTTCAAAATATACAATCATTCGAGTATAGCTTTCGCCATTTTAAAGTTGAGGATTAAAAAACAATTTTAAGTAAACTGTAAATGTTATTTTCTGGAAAAGGTCCTAATTTGTATGCGCAAGCTTCTGGAAGTCGTTCTTGGAGTAAAATCACTCCTTCAGTTTTATTTTTTAAATTAAAAATTTCTCTTCTTTGGAGAGAGATGCTATGGAAAGTACACGTCCTTAGCTTTAAAACAGTACCTAATACTCCTCAATACTCTCTAATATTGCTCAATCCACTGTAACTGTGAGAATTAGATACACTTTAATGTCCAACTTTCTAAAATTATAGCCAAAAATTCAACATTTTATCTTTCGTCCTCTAGAGATATCGCTTTTTTACCCATACCAAGTTTTGTATTGCTCCTTACTCTTTCATAGGCTGAAGTTATTCTATTTAACAATTTGTCCCTGGAATCAACCGGTCGGGAGTAGACCAGATTCTTCAAGTTGCCCCAAAAATAAAAGTCCATAGGATTGAGGTCAGTAGATCTGGGTGGCCACGAAATTGCTCCTCCACGTCCACTCCAGTGGGAACCGTAAATATCATTTAAATAACT
>QYTT01095582.1:67491-100530 GCA_006980735.1 Dasypogon diadema
GGTTAAATCTTGCATTATTTCTTTAGTCCTTTTCGTCTCCCACTAACCACCTGCACGTGTTCACGTCAAAATCTTACGCCTGTCTTTTTTCGATAAACATATTTTAGTGTTCTCCTCCAATCATTCGAAAATTCACCTCTATTACAAGTCCTACTGATGTTTCTGGTGCTGCGCTTAACTCTAACTTGGATTGCATAAGATTAATGATAGATTAGATAAAATGCAAGCAACCACCATGTCTCCAGTTGTGGAAACTTATTTTAGGCCGCTCCGTTAACCAGTACCTAGATTACAAATAGGTTCTATTTCTTTTAAACCTATTCATGTCAAAGATGTCGCGCCTTACTTGTATGTCGAGCTAATACTGCTTCACTGATCTCGCAGCGTAAACCCTTTTATACCTCGTTTTCACACCAGATTAGGAGTAAACTGTTTTTTTTACTGCCACTTTTTATAAGGCGCCTTGCTAACCGAGTCAGAATTGTAATCATGTGGCAAGGCTAAAACGTTGTCGCTTTTGTTATCGATTTGCATAACTAAAAAATTTCTTTTATTTGCTCACTTTTCCTTCTCTTATTTTTGTTTAGTTTTCTTTCCTACCTTCCTTTATACCGGGTGATTCAGATCAAGTACCGCAGGGTATACCACGTGATTCCTTTGGTACCTCACTTGTTGTTATCGACGAACTACTCTTGGAGATATTATCAAAAAGATTCAAAAATTTTCGATTTTTTGCCTAGAAATTTGAAAAATAAATCAATTTATTTCAAAAATCTCTTTCTGCGGAATTTTATTTTATTGTTATTAAACAATACCCCCGATGTCGCCTTTCTTCCGCAAAAATCTCTAGCCGGCTACCTGCAATGGTTTTCCAACAAAAGGTATTAAAGCGTACTTCCAGTCGAACCAAAAAGTGCATTACCTGAGTCATCGTAGCAAAGTTAGATAGAAACGCTCAAAAAAGGACAAAAAAAAAATTAAATGCTTACCAATTTGTTAGCTATTCTCTCTTCAAAAATTTTTTTCCAAATTTCTTGTTTTAGTGGAACTAAAACAAGTGAAATATTCTCCGCGAATTACGTGGTATACTCCGCGGTATCTTGATCTGAATCACCCTGTATTAAATATGTTTTTAGAATTTCTGAGTATCTAGCACTATTACTGTAAACTTGGCCCTAAACAAGCCGAGTTATTTGTTAATTTCATCTCCGAATTGTATTTCGATTGTACAAATGGATTTTTCTCACTTTGATTTTCCAGCTACTTTTCCGCTTATTGTTGAAATATTATAAATACTGTGTTTAGTATAGATAACAATGGAAATAAATAAATCATTGATTGAAGGATTAACATCACAAAACCAAGAACGGTATGTATAAATAAGGTAGATTTAATGAAAACAAACATGTTTAGAATAGTTAATGCGTTCAGAATCTTTTCGACGTTAAATAATTTGCAATAAAATATACAATTTAAAAATACACCTTAGCGTAAAAGTTGCCCTAAATCTAGAAATTGTAAATCACTTATAAGGCAGCCGTAATACTTGCAAGAGATAACATTTGCGTGAATAGGCGACATTATTTTCTCTTTGCAGCTAAATTTTTGGCTGCCACAAATGTGTTGCGCATAAGCATTGCCACTGTCATGGGTCCAACACCACCTGGAACCGGAGTTATATGTCCTGCAACTTCTTTCACAGCTGTGGAAAAATTATCCACAATAGAATTTCTTCACCTAACTGTATATAAAAAGCAAACTTACCATCAAAGTCTACATCCCCTACAAGTTTCGTCTTTCCTGTTTTCTCGTCAGTAACTCGAGTAATACCAACATCAATTACACAAGCTCCAGGTTTAACCATATCAGCTCTAATTAAGCCAGGAACTCCTGTTGCCGTTACTATGATGTCTGCCAGCCTACAAAATCTTGCGAGCTCCTCCGGTGGAGTAAATCGATGGCAAATGGTAACAGTTGCATCCATGGCGGATGTATCATTTCTGCCATCAGCGTGCAGTAACATTGCTATGGGCATACCAACATTTTTAGATCTGCCGACAACTACGGCATTTCGCCCAAAAGTCTCTATTCCGGTACGTTTCAGAAGTTCTTGCACACCAACAGGTGTGCACGGAATAAGCGTTTTCATGTCAAGGCACAATCTGCCAACGTTCCTTTCATTAAATCCATCCACGTCCTTATCACATGAGACTGCATTGCATATCTTTCTTTCGTTTATATGGTCTGGAACAGGAAGCTGCACCAAGATGCCATCTACATTCTCGTCGTTATTCAAGTCATCGATTAAATCTAAAAGTTCCTGTTCCGTAATATCTGGAGATATATTTTTCGTGACACTTTCAATTCCCACGTCTGCTGCAGCCTAGTTTTAGAAATACGTTGATAAGATTCGTTTTTCAAACACAATTGCGTATTATTTTACCTTCATTTTGTTTCGCACATATGTACAACTTGCAGGGTCTGATCCAATTAGGACCGCAGTGAGTTGTGGACGCCGATTTCCTTGTGCCACCCATTCATCAATTTGTTCCCGTAATTCCGCCCGTATTTCTTCTGCGATTTTCTTGCCGTCAATTAGTTTCGCCATTCTGAGAGGACTATAAAATTTACACGGCTCGTGTTAGTGTGTATAGTCAATCAAGTACGCTCAAAGCAATAATTTCTAATATTAGTGCTTAAATAAAATAAATGTGGCTTGAAAAAAGCTGGTCTTAAGGTTAACTGTGAACTATAAAATTGTGTACCTTGAAGTTTATTATATCCACGAATTATAATTCTTAGAGGGCATATTTTTGCATTGAATGTAAAAAGAGTGTTTTACTTAATAACGAATTCAATATAATGAATAGCCCATCGGGAACGAAACATATTTTTTGTAATAGCATCTGTAGTTTAGACTAAAAACCACGTGTTTAAATGAAAATGAAATTTAAACTGAGACTCAAAAAAATTCCAGAGCAGATATTGTGTTATTTAACAAAGTCAAGTCGTATGAAAATATGAACAACTCACAGTCGTTTCGAGTACTGAGCCTTTTTTCCTTTTTGTTTTTCTTACGGTGAAGCCAAAGCTCAGGGGATTCCCTATGATGTTATAGCATAGTCTTGGCAGGAAGGAGAAGGAAATATTACTGAGTGGACAAGATTTTAAAAAAAGATTTCAATAATTGCTAGTGCAAAGTAAAAGTATCAATGCTGCTGATTTTAATGGAGAAAAAAGCAATGAAGATATTTGAAATTTTTAATGGATATTGAGAAGAAGAATTATTCTGCGATTGTAAAACCTGATTCTTATTGTCAAAGATTATCTCATTATGAATGACTTAAGCCCCATTCAAGGAAACAGCGATCAGGGGAAACACTTTAGCAGTTTCCTAGCGTAGTAATCACCCAAGCTAAAAACTGTCAATTCACTGATTTCAGTGAGACGACGACATTGCTTAAACTCATATCATAGTGGTTTTGTAAATACAATATTCTCGTCAGTAGAATTGCCTTAACCACTGGTATCGAGATGAATCACTATGCTCTTGGCTGAAATCGATACCGTGGCAGGAGGAGTAACGAGAACATTTTTTCACTACTAACGAAAATGGCCAGTGCAATATTAACAATAAATTCTTGATCCATGAGCTCTTTACCATTTTTTACGAATTTGAGGCCTTCTGGAGAACGAGAAAAATTAAATATTATTTAATTTTCGAACTTTCATAATATTTAAATAGCAACACCCTAACATTTAAAATTCCTTGTAAGCTCCTACAATTTCAACTTTCACTGTAAAACAATATTTTTCTGTAAATTTTTTTTTGCTCAAATTATGTCTTATAAGGTCCCATCAATTTTAGGACGAAAAAAATGAAAACGAAGTTATAGGGTTCACCGTTAAATAGTTCGAAATGCTGCTAAAGGCATTAATAAATATTTAATCGGATTTGTTTACAGACCGCCCAATTGTAGCATTGAAAGTTTAAACCAGCATCTTATTCCCTTTCCACCTCAATATGAACATGTCATTTTTGGTGGCGATTTTAATATAAACTTTGTAGAATGCTTTAGTTCATGTGATAATTTCAGTAATATGTGTGCTACAGTTGACCTGCATCAAATTGATTGTGAACCCACTCATTCTTCTCAGTTTTATTGTTCCCTATGGGATGTATTTCTCAATGCTTATACCTTTCGAATTCAGTTTAGAAATCAGCTGTAGATTCCTGATACATATGTCAGATCACGATATGATCATGATTATCATGATATATGATATTTCGTTTGACTGGGATCCGTAGTACCCTGGACAGACTATCTCCATTATGACTCCATTTGAAATGACTTCATTTGACAAATACGAAGTAGGCTTTTAAAATGATTTTAAAAAGCTTTTAAAATTATCATTTTGACAATATAAAGAAATGTTTACTTTTTGACAAATATTTCGAGAATTAAAGAGAGCCCACTTGGTGTTTTTTAAAACGAGTACATAGACGTCATAATATAAATAGACGGGAGCGTTTCCGAATAAACGCATACTAGATATTGATACCAAAATTGCTTCAAAATATAACGCTCTCCCTAAAGGCCAATTTATATTATTAAAACATTGTAAGGAAATAGTGCGACCGGGATAGATAAAGCTAACATGATAAAATAGGAAAAAAGATGAAACATATGCCAACAAAATTTTACGAGCTATAATGTCAATTTCCCCGCTGGGACGGCATTATACTTTCCCTTTCATTCTTTGTTCTTTTTTTACACATGTTACACATGTCATCAATCAATAAGACCATCCCCGTTCAACGCATATTTTTGCCATGTAAATTAGCCTTTAAGCTCAAAATATGGAACTGAACTAAAACTTTTTCTATTAAATATAAGGGGAAAAACAAGGCAAACCCATTAATCAATGAGAAAGAATTTTGATTTTGCTGAGTCTTTTTTGAACGATTTTACTATATATATATTGCGTACTAAATTTTTTAAAATATTTTTTTTAATTAAATTCTTTTAGGGACTTTACGTAAAATGTGTACGCAGTAAATAGGTTTCTATTCATATTAAAACGTCAGTGAACGAGTCATTTTAAATAGAATCATTATGGAGATAGTCTGTCATTCGTACTCCTATTATCACTATTACTCCTATTAATTATCAATCACATCTATTCATTTAGAGAGCTTGATTTCAGAAGTGGCAACTACTGACTAAACATTATTATTATTATTTATGTATATGTTCACTGTATCCCGAATTTTATTACTCCTATTTCACTAGAGTAAAATAAATAAATGATATTCAATTAATTATAATTTATACTTAAGATTTTCACTAATTTCATTTTAGTTTCTAATGTAACTTTACATTTGTTATTTTGAAAACAAAGCACCAAACCGATTTAAAAAGTCAACTTCTTTTTCACTACTCAAGTTCTCAACACTGAATGATCCATGCATGCACTCTAATCTTAGTACGATGCAAAACTGCAAATCTAGAATGATTTATGACCTTGTATGCAATTGAGCATGAGTGCGATTAACGAGATTAACGGAAAACGAACTACTGAACCGAATAATCATAACGTTATGATTTGAAAATGTAATTTGATTATATGGGAGTGACGCTATTTGGAAGATCCAATAACAAGATTACGTTAAAATGATGACTTCCATTTAAAAATCGGGGAATGCATCCTTTTTAATTAATATATTCTTTTTTTAACAGAACGCTTTTATATTTTAATATTGTATAAATGATTAGTTTCATAAAAAAGCGACATTAAAGTGTTGCTTAGACTGTAGGCAAATATAATTCAACATGAAATAATTTACAAAAGGTTTTAGTACAACAAATTTCACTCGTTTCGATAACATTCCGGACGGATTGAATCTTATTGCATCATGATCAAAAGTCATTATTTAACAAAAATACGATTACAAATATTTCCAAACTTGTATCTTTACGAGATTGCGTTTAACTGATAAAGTCAGTAATGATGCTAACGGGAGATTAGTATTTTTTGTGTTGTTAAACCGTACGAGACACTTCAGATAATTTGAAATTATTACAACGCACTTACAAAATTTAATGCAAGAAGCAAACAACTGCTTATTTTTTTAAATTTTTAATCATATGCTTTATTTATTAATATACTTAAGGAACAATCTAAATAAATAAAAATACACTACGTAAAATAATTAATTGAAAATTTTGTAAGCGTTTAATTGATAAAACTTCGTTATCAATGGATTATTGCAAATGCAAATAAATTTCGTCATTTTCCGAGATAATTGTAATCAAAAAATGTTTACTATTAAGAAAAACTCTAATGAGATAACTTCCCAATTAAAATTCTTGTAAATTTTTCCAGCTGTCCCAGATTTTAACAGATATCTTTTATGTTTATTTAGACCAGGAGATTATTTTTCTTAAGTGATGTGTGCGAATAAACGAGTTATTACTGCGTTTTTTTGGCAGCAGAGTACGGAGTTGTCATACATTAACTGAGTTAGATGAACTCGGTTATTTTATGGAGTTAATAAGTTTACTCGGTTATTTAAGTTTTCTACGGGAAAATAGATGGCGCTTATTAAAAGCTGTAGTATTGAAAAATAGATTTTTCTCTCCAAAATTGATATTAAAATAAATTTCAAGTTAATAATGGTCTTTACTTATCTTGGGTTTACTTAAAAAGAGCAAAATAGAAGAGAAGAATGCACTCGATAGATTCTTTTGAGCTTTCATAACTCCGTTGCACAAAAGAAACACAGCTATTGACATAAATAAAAATAGTTTAGAACTAAATTCTTAACGGTTGAACCTAAAGTGGAATCCCCCCTTACAAATAATTTTGCAATAAATTTTTTATAGTTCAGTACAAAATGTTATCGCTTGTTTTATATTGTACTTTGTACTGGTCAAAACAACTTACATAACACTGTGATAGAGACACATGGATAGTTGCTCGTTGATTCTATGATTTTTCAGTTTGATTGTATATTCAAAAATAGTCCACGTAAACAGAAAGTATTTCTTTCTGGGTGAAATAAAGAAATTTTTTGGTGTTTCGATCACAGCAAGTAAATTTGATCATCATCAGTGTGGCGACTGATTTGCCTGCCCCAGACACTCACATGGAGTAGTCAACGAACTTTCTGACATTTAAATAACTTCCCACAGTAGCTATTACAAATTTGATTTGATAATGGAGAATTATTTTTAGTTCATAGCCCACATCAGAAAATGATCATGGTTCGAATACAAGATGGAGACGTAATTTGTGGGTTATGAACTAAGAATTCTCCTTCATCAAATTTATAATAGCATTTCTAGGTTACATATACATATATTTAATACATTGCAGCCGAGTGTCTCTTAAATACAGGATTGTAATCATAGTCTTTTGCCTGAAAAGGGTTAAAATATCAATTTTTGGTTTGCAAACTGTATACTAGAACCCTGAACGGGCCGGACTCGGCACTTGCTCGAATAGCGACCGACGTAAACGTTTCACATGAGCGTTGCACCACGCCCGCCGTGCTTGTGGTTGGCTAAAGGCTGGAACAGAATCTGTAGCAACGAATAATTTTCATCGAAATTGCTTTAAAAAATGGCAAATTAGAAAAAAAATCATGGTTATGTATAATCGCCTGCAAATTATAGCTGCACATTATATCTATACAGATTTCAATAAAGCTTTTGAAAAATTGTCGCACTCGGTCATTATGCTCAAGTTAGATAGGTTGGGGTTCCCGGCCGTACTCTTGGATTGGTTTCGCTCGTATCTGTCCGAAGGATACTATCAAGTGCTTTTTCGTGGTTCTTGCTCGAGGGTCATTGAGGCCACCTCTGGGGTTCCTCAGGGTAGTCATCTTGGCCCTCTTATCTTTGTTCTTTATATAAATAATATTGTGCATCTTTTGAGGTGGTCCAAAATTCTGATTTATGCTGACAACATGAAAATCTTCACCTATATCAATAACGAGACTGTGCCTTCCTATAGGAAGACTTAAACAATTCGAATTTTCATTGCTTTTAAAATTATGAAGATCAGAAAATTAAGGCAAATAGGCAGTCTGCATAAATACACGTCCGAATAAATTGCGTGAAGAAACAACGATTATTCCCCATGAGCTCTTTTGAATTTCGTCCCTTTATAGTCGAAAATTGCCTTGGAAAGGGTCAGTGACTTTTATGAAATTATTAAAACTGATTTCTCAATAGTCGCATTTTGTAGAAATGAAAGCGTACATTTTCTTGAAACTATGTTTTTTTTCAATTAAAGAGAATAATCATTTCTTTCAACCCTTTCTGAAAACTTCCACAACAAAATACTGACTAGAAAAATCAGAAATCCCATCAATAACAACAAACATTCTTATCACAATTTTGTAATAAATCATGTACTGTCGTACGTTATCTAGATCCAACCGCTAAATTACCAAACTAGGAAGCACTGGGTGAGAGTAGGTGCACGCACTTTGTTACTGTTCTCGTCTCGCGATATGTGAAAGATTAGCCACGCAACAAACTGATGTGGGATTTGACGTACCGTAAGATTTTATTTTCATAGAAACACTTTTCGGTCCTGATGAGACTTCTGATTTGGTCTATATTCTATGCCCATATTTTATGAACGTCATTTCAGAAAATTAAGGAAAAGGTTAAGCTGGCTGCGATAAAAATCCATACTGGCATTATACATTGTAATCGTAATGATCAGTAGTTATTTTGTACCTTTGCCATAAAAACTTAGAAGTACATAAATCTCTGACCGTTTTTGGCATCAATATTTGGGAAAAATTAAAAGCAATTTTTAAAACGTATTCTCCTTCTAACCTTGAAGCTTTGCAAGCAAGAATATACTACGATGTTATTGTGGAACACACGAATTTCAAAACGCATATTGAGTTGCACTATCATTGCGAGCAGTAAGCGATGTATGGTGACCAATGCATTGCAAATGAAGAGCCCGCCCGGAACACAAACTGAATGCAAACTTTGGAAGTTTGGCTAACAAATCACGCATTAATAATGACCATTGATTTAAATGATTGATAATATTCTGCTTGGATTATAGTAAACATTCTGTAGTTAACAGAAAATAGTAGTAAACTTCGATGGGACTCGAATGCAAAATTCCATGCATCATTAGCCACTACTTTATTTGCGTTTTAAAGTGAAATAAATTAAAATTGAATTACAAGATAAACATTGATATTAATCAAAATCAAATCACTGTTGTAGCTTGCAATTCCAAACCAATTTCACACTAAAGAGTTTTAATGTACACGTGTAGTCCACTTTCTACTTTTTGAACACCAAATAAATTTAATCAAATAGGCACAACAGTGTTTCCAACCAACAAAATTAAAACTGTTTCATGCAAGCAAAAAATAGTGCACTCGAAATAAGCGTAAAATACACAAAAAACCACTTTTAATATTAAATAAAAATATTTTCACACATGAATCACAAATTCTCACCTTCTATTCGGAATGGAATCGAATTTCTTCTCTTCCAAATTTACATTTCCTACAGCACACAGATCCTCGATCCTCATTTTGCTATACAACGATGATTTTTGCGAAAATCCACAAATGAAATTGGTTTTAAAATTGAGAGTTCGTCCGGATAATAAAAATGTACAGTAGTTTGATGCTTGCAAGGCAAAATTAATTAGGGGCCCGGCCCTCATCTCGCTTTTATATAAGCATCAAAACCGTCGTTCAGAGATAAGAAATCTTGCGTACATCCCATGTGGGGGCATGTTTTTCGAGCTACCGGAGACACCAGCATCTAGGATTTGCACCACGGTGAAAAATATTTTCCATAATGCCAGTGTGATAGGAGTTTACGTCACTGCAAAAAAAATACTTAGTAAGAGATATGAAATTGATGATTTCTTGGTAGACAAATATATGCGATTGACGCGAATGCTATCTTCTATGGAAGCACGAGAGAATCAATTTTTGAAAAAAATTTAAAAAGGCATGCGATCGCGATCACATGGCAACAAAATATACATTGCCCACAGTAGTGGGGTTTATGGGTCACAGATTTTCGACGATGTGGGGATTTTATATTCACACAGTCATATTTTGTTATTTATCGCCATTTGACTGGTACAAATGCGGTCGTATAAAGTATTCGGGTCAATTGGCTTTTTTTGGCGATTTTAAATGATTTGTTTACCACCATGAGTAACAAATAGTAGCGAGGGGAATGTATTACTAATTAAATCAAATGTATCTTGCAAAAACTGCTATTTATGGAGCCAACTCGTCTGAAGTCTTATCGCTTGAAATAAATAAATGACTTTTCATTATCTACCTGATTTATACTGAATGAGAATTGTGAGACCCGGTGTTTTCGCGAATATCGCTGTGGATTAGAGAGAAGGCATAAAAGGGAAGAAATATGAATTTATTCTGTATTGATTTTCAAGGAGTGATCAAAGCAAATGAAACGCTTAGAGAAGAAACTTTCAGTTCGTTTCAGAAAAAAGTTTAGCAAAATTTTAACGGAAGTTTTCAGAATGACTCAATCATTTTGGAATCAAAATTGCAAATTCTTTCCCCTTGTTTAAGTTCCACTAAAAACAAAATGTTGGAGATGGAAATAGCTAGCGAAGTGCCAGCTGTTAAAAAATTTAGCAGCGTTTCGATTTGACGGTAAGGCCATCTCGTCAACATGGCTGTGGTCTGTGAACATTGTATTTGGACGGCATAGTGAGCGCTACTGGAAGCACGAGTATAGCGCGAACATTGGATTTTAAAGGTATTAAATATGGCATGATGCATTTTCTGTTCCAAGAAAGCATTTTCGAAATATTTTCATTTAACAGTCCCTAAGCACATTGGTATCATTCCCTTGGGAATACAATGAATGAAAATAAAGATAATTTATTATTACACAACACCTTACATTAACGAATATATGAAATATGAATTATGTATACGTATATGAGTCATTTCACGAATACAGAACCGACTCGATAGTTGCAACTAATAAAAACCAAGTCTGTTGCAATTATTGAATACATGCCAAGGATGTCCATTTATTATGTTTCATATAAATACATGTTTTATTTACTTTCTTTATGTTTACACATTGGTATTATTTTTCTGTATCCAATCATGACTTGCACTAAATTTTCCTGGGCGTTCCTTAATTTTTTCGTGAAAAAATCTTGCTTTTTCACACAAGATTTCGGTGGATCCTAGAACATTATTGACACGTTTTTTTTTATAAACCAATCGAATAAAGCCTTTTCCATTTTAGGTAATTCCGCGGTTCGCAAAGTTTGCCTCTTTCCTGGGCCAGATTCAGTATTCACAAGAAAATCTTTTAAACGTGACTCACTTTTTGTTATACGACTTATTGTTGATTTATTAACACC
This sequence comes from Dasypogon diadema, assembly GCA_006980735.1. Taxonomy (NCBI): domain Eukaryota; kingdom Metazoa; phylum Arthropoda; class Insecta; order Diptera; family Asilidae; genus Dasypogon; species Dasypogon diadema. The sequence goes on from QYTT01095582.1 coordinate 78,910, forward strand.
ATATTGTTCAGTTAATGTTTTTGCCGACGCTCCACGAGACAACTTTCTTAAAATTTCAGTTGTTTTTTCAAAGATAGGGAATGTATCTTCTTTATTGGAGCCATTTTTATAACAATGTAAAAATAAATTACTCGAAAAATTTTCACAGTATTAAAATAGGAAGAAAATTATTCATACTAGGGACTTGTAAAGGATGAATTGGCAAGTTTAAGGCTTCTGTTACACAGTTCGAGCAATTACATATAAAAACGATTATAAATCGACCGGATATTCATTCGGAATAACTAGTTTTTTAATTTTGCGGAAATAAGGTTTGACTTGTGGCAGAAAACGTGTCAGTCAGTTACGAAAGAAATATTAAAATATACTTTTATGAATTATTAATACATGTTAACTACTGTTCCACCAAGTATGTGGTTTATCGCATTGAAAAGAACATTTGACAAAGTTATAATTTTGGGTAAAACAAAGGGAGAAACACAAATTAAAAAAGATCGATTATGCAAGAACTTCAACAGCCGTAACAGCGAAAGGGAGTTTGATGAAAATTAATAAGTAAACATTATAAAATGTTATATATTTCATTTAAAATATTGTGTATATGTACCTATGTGTAAGATAATGAAATTTATAAAAACTAAAGACCTGTTAGATTTTTCATTATATCCTTATAAATTATTATGATAAATTCTGCATTCGTAATAATAAAATTATTAGGCCTCTGCTTTCAAAAACGATATTTGCCTCAAATCACATTGATCATGTGGACAATACTGCATAAGGTAAATTTGCAGGTTGTATTAATTATCTATCAGTTACCCTGAGCGACCAAATTCATGATTTTGTCAAAATAACCGAATTACTCTAAATTTTGATCAATTAAAAGTTCATGATTTATTATTTTATGATATACAAACATTATTGAATAAAGTTGTGTTAACTAGTACAGTAGAAGATGAAAAATAGGCTTCCCGATATCAGTCATTTACGATGATATTGCTCATTTTTAACAGAAGTAGATGTAATAAGTAACTAAAAGTGATTATCCAGTGTTCAAGTACTCCTGAACACAGGCAATTAAGAAAAGTATTTACTGATTCAGTGGAAGTAGGTTACGTTAGGTTAGAATGGCAGCCCCTCACATACATGGAACGTCACCTGAAAGGGTTCTTATAAACCAGATAAAAAAAGAGAATGAATGGAGGGAAAGTGGGGGAGATACTAGAACCAGCCAGAAGATATAACGAATCTTTGCATTTTTCCAAACTCCTTGTCTGCTAGTTATCCAAGTGCGCCCAGGTAGTATTCAACCATGTGCTCTTCCTCCCAAATAGGCGATGCCTTATCAAGACTAATGCTGGCACTCTTTGATTCAGAAAAGGTGATAGATAGCTTGTAAAAAAGTAGTAAATGTCAGAAAGGTTAAGAAATGCAATTGTTAAGCAAAACCGTTACAGTTTCCCTATTACATTCGAACAAAAAGAATAAAAGCAATAACAAGTGAGTGGATTTAGTTTTCTTTTTTTGTGTGGACTAAGAGTTTCGGAGGGAATGCATTACTTATTTGGTTCTAGAACTAGTTCCATCACAAGGGCAAGTTCTAAGTTTTACCAATGATACGCATTACTTTTACATGACAATTTCACAGGTGATAACCAATTCGCCTACCGTTCGCATTATTTGGAAGTAGTTATTGAATTCATGAATCCCTGTAATGGATAGAAAATTTTGTACTTACCGGCCACGTGACACTAGGGTCACACTAAAGCAAAATTTATGGAAACTTTTATTTCAAATGTATTAGAGACATACAGCCTGTCGGTCACGCGGACATTAATATGAAAATTCCGTGAACCGGCGTTAAAAGTACGCGGTACTCTACGTTTTGAAGTATTTCATATGACGCCGGAGGAATGGTCAAATTTCATCTATTTTCTTGAATAACTTTAAAACTATTTATTTTAAAATTATAAAAAAAATGTATTTTGAAATCTTTGAGAGTAATTAAAATTAAAATAAATGGGCCCCTCTTGGTATTTTACAGCTTCTGTCTCAAACATTTCGTTCGAAAATGCATAATTACTGAGTATTGATTTAAGAGGTATTTGACCTTTAAGTGGCCCCTATAGTTCAGTTTGGCCTATAAGAGAATCATATACTCGAATGTAGAATTTTACGCTCTCTCTATTTCAGGTGCCAAAAATCGAGTATTACGTAAAAAAAATGAGGTTGAGCTCCAAGTGATCTTTAAATTTACCGGACTCCTGTAAATATATGGGCCCATACAGATTCACTGCATAGCCTAATTTCTAAATACACTGCATACTGCATCAGCTGAGTTCTGTTTGCAAGTGCAAACGTTCATGTTATTACAAATTAATCATGGATATTGAGGAAAGACTATTTTGAACTAGGGAGGAAGAGTAAGTTCCTCCATAACAAATTTTTTGCACAATACATATTTATAATTTAAATAAAAAGCATTAATGATGTCTTGAAATGGCAAAATAAGAGCACAGCATTGCATGTTACTCTGTTACACTCGAAAAATACTGCAACAGTACTGCACTGCATTGTAATTTGTTTCTGGCTTCAAGCTCACTTTTATATTTCAGAAATGTTTCAATAAGTACCAAAAGGTATTCAATACCTGTATTCCGTGTGATTTAACTCGAGGATTGTAGAAATTAATTTAAGATTTCCCGGTAATGGCAATGAAAATACCGCCGACACATTTTTTTATTAGACAAATTCAAACGCAGTAGTTATCTCTCTCTCAAATTCATTCCTAAAGAACAAATAATATTGAGAGCATTTTCTGTTGTTAATTTTAAGTGCTCTAAAGTAATTATATTGCTTTTGAGTGAAGAAGAAAATCACTTCATATAGGTACTGAAAATGAATTTGCAATGGAAATTATTTATCACCAGGCACAGGTCGAATAAATTGTGCACTGTAGAATTAATGTACTCCGCTGGTTAGTCCCCTTAGCAGGTGGAACATGTCGAAAAAAAATTTGTGTAACTTTTCAATAAGTCTGGTATTCGTTTTGTTGCTTAATTACTGCATATTTCAACACACAAACGCAATTCCTAATTGGAACGACTAGTTTAATTTACCTTCACTGGATAAGTGCCCATTTCTGGAACAATTAAAACGAAGTTTGACAAATGCGAAATCAGACAAATAAAGCCACAGGATTCTGATTAAAAACCGTGCAATTTCACCAGCAATTAAATTGACTTGAACAAAGTTGAAATCAAAAGTAGAATTCCCGCTGGGGATAACAAACCTGTTACATCAGAAATGTATACAAAATACAAGTAACGATGATAGCAGAAGAAATACTTACGTTGGATTGCACAATTGATTTCTCAACTAAAGATAAGCGTTCAATTACATTAATCCAATGTGAACAAAAAAAAGAAAATCCAATAAATCTGTAAAATTCCTCGCACGGGACGAGATATCAATTTTGCTGGATGTCAAAATGTCACAACGCGAAATATAGCAAAACACGTGCAAGAATTGTTAAACTTTTAGCTAAGAGGTGGCGTGCGTAGCAGTCAGAGGAATTATAGAAATTCGTCAGAATTTTTTAAACTGTTGGCTAATGGTGATTAATCTTTTCACGCAAAAATTTTATATTTTTTGTTCATTCCGGAAAATACAACTAATATTAAGGCAACTGCCCCCTCGATATTACAGGAAAAAGCTGCCAATTTTTAAAATCCCCTCTTTCATTTCTAATCTACGGTTATGAACTTTTAACTCATTGAGATGTGAAAAGTCCTTAAACAGGGAAACTAAAATGGCAAGGTATTGTGCATAAAATACATGTCCTGTAATCAGCTTGTTTTTGGTTGAAATACGAGAAAGAACAAGAGTTAACCCTTAACATGGCACCGTTGTCCCCTTAGAATTCCACGGGCAGAACCGGTGAAATTATATTCTGTCCTTGCAAACATAATTGTATTTTCCGAAAAGTTTGGTACTAATGTAAAATTATTCTGAAATTCTTAAAAACTATCCTTCATTCAATTCTAACGTATCGTCATCGTATCGTCATTTTCAGTAGCAAATCACATACTAAAGCTCAATCGTTTTTTAATTAACCAATGAGGTCACTGTCCGAGCATATTAGCGGGTATTTTTCAAAATTATTTCGAAGAGAGCTGATATGAGATTGGTCCGTTGTTTTTATTTATTATGAAATTTTTGTTTTTAGCCATAAATAAGCATTCCCAAGCATCGAATTCGTTGACCTTGTTTACAGATTTTTCCAGTTTTAAATTACATATTTCCATATTGTTATGGTGTTCCTCTAAAAGGTGTGATGCAACAACTGATCTTAGTGGTTGATTATTTTTTGCATGATTGATGTGTTACTGGTATCTTTTCTTAATTGATCTTTTTGTTTGGCTTATAATATATTTCTTTTCACAGTCACTACATTTTGTGCTGTATATTCCTGACTTTTCTTGTTCTTTTGTTTTGTCCTTTGGGTTATTTAATATATCCTTCAAGCGTCCATTGTTTTTATATACTACCTCTATTTTATTTTGCTTAATAATTTTCTCAACTTTCTGCATTAAACATTTTTGAAACGGTAAAGTTATTTTTTTTGATTTTTATTCTCTCTTAAATTTTAATTCCCTAAAAACCATCCCGACTACTATCTACTATAAATATTCTAGCAAATCTGGATAAACAATATTGGCGTCTCCTTTTAAGAAAGGAAGTTTTTATCTATAACAGATTATACCCCTTATCACTTCGAGGTACTCAGTGCGGTCCAAGTATTCGTAAGCTCGAAGGGTTCTGATTAAAATTTCCTAGAATCCTTTTCCTAGATGATACTCTGAATCTTTTTGCGGGTACAATAGCCCCTATCGGGACAATCTTCTCAAACAGTTTGAAATAGTGATTCGAAAGGTGAAGTGATCTTGCCTAGAAAAGTGAAAATGTCAAAAATTGAAAAAATTGCTGTAATAAAATTTTTAACCAAAGATGGATTAACGCCGACAGACAATAAAGAGCGGATGAATCGTGCATATGGAGAATCTTCACCATCATTTTCGATGGTTAAACATTGGTCAAAGCTTTTTCGCTGGATATGTGATTCAATTGAAGATGATGCAAGCAGTGGAGGGCCAGGCAACGGTAGTTACGCAAGATAACGTGGATTTGGTCGAGAAAGTTTTTCTGACGGATTGGTGGCGGCGGTTAAAGGCTAAGAAAATCGCAGAACAAACCGGTATATCGGAAACAAGTGTCTTCCAGATTGTTCATGGGCATTTGAGTATGACAAAAATCAGCGCAAGATGGATACCGCGAAATCTTTCCCCAGTGCGGACAGTACGGCGGGTTGAGTACTGCCAGCAATTTTTGGAGTTGTGTAAAGACGATGCAGACAGTGTTCCCCACAGGATTGTGACAGCAGATGAAACCATGTTTCTTTACCATGATCCTTTGTTCAAAAGGGATTCAATTGAGTGGCGTCGCCCCGGACAACCAGTACTGAAAAAAGCGAAGATACCACAAGGCCACAAAGCACCAGAAAGCTCATGGCAACAGTTTTCTGGGATACTGAAGGTATTCTACTGCTGGACTTCAAGGAACGTAATACCGTTGTACTTTAACTGGAACTTTAACTCCGACGAACAAATCCATGAAGCGGTTAGGCAGCATCTTGAAGACAAATCTTCAGACTACTATTTTAATAGTTTCAAAGCACTTATTATGTAAAATAGTGTTGAAATAAAGAGAGAATATATCGGAAAATAACCATTGTCTTTTTCCTCTCTCACCCCTCCTTCTACTTCAGGCCACGAATACCTGGAACATACTACGCATACATATGTGTAGTGTTTATTTACACACACATAAATCTTTTGATTATGGATTCGAAAATTCCATTGCCCTAAGTGCAAATATACTTTTTCAATTCTCATTTAGAGAATTGTAAAGAAACCAATGCACTAAAAGGTCAATTCAGATGATGAACAACTCTTTTGAGTTTTTATTATTTAATTGTAACTTCAAGCCAAACACATCAGATTCCACTTAATTAAAAATGCGATGTGAATCCGCTCAAGATTTGAGCCCGCTAAGGACATGAGTTCATTCACGACTTGAGTCCGTTGAGATTTTGAGCGTTAAGCAATCGCTGTTTAAGTTGAGCGATAAGTTGATATTGCAGAAGGAGTCCGCTCATTTACAACCCTGGTTAAAATTTGTGTTAGACAAAAACTTATACCTATTATTTTTTGTGAAAGGCTTGCTTTTTGCAAAAAGTTACTAATTCGCCGTGTTTTCGCTTCGACACAAGTGTTCAGCGCGTTCATGTAACGAAATAAATCAACCTATTTATTAGCTGCTCACTCAGTTTTAATTTCAGTGTTCTGTTATGGTTATGAAGTTTTGTTTTTTAACAACGCAAGACTGCTCAGTATCGGCTCTCAATAGCTAGTTATATTTATGATCCCCATATGCCTGATTCTATTTCACTATATCAGCGTGAATCAACGAAAAAACGTGGTTTACTAATTATAATGAAAATATATTGTTTGTCAACTTGTAATTGTTTCTGCACTGCATACGTGTTTCTCTCTTTCCGGACAGATTCATTAGTAATAAATTGTGAAACTGTAGATCGTTTTAAAAAAAATTACCTTAATTGGAGAAAGCTGAAATATACAACGCAACAGTTGGGAACTCTGGCAAAAGTTACCTCAACGCTTATCTGCTTTATTCGTCAAATTTGCAAAAGTTCTTCCATCACAAGCCTCAGCTGTTGTAACACCTCAAATTGATTTCACACAAAACTTATCTAAATTTGCAAAAAAATTTTCGATTTTCTGAACAAGTTCCACATCAATGAAATTTTGCACATATTCCTGTTAATTGTCTCAATGATCATGTGGAACAGATAGAAATGTCGCCTTGCTGCTGATAGTACTTAGGTAGTATCTCTGGTATCATAAATTCCCACGGCAAGCTTCTAGTCAGGTATAATTAATCTGGAACATGTGCTACCTTACGGTTTGCGCTCTGTACCTCGTATGAAGTTCAAAACAGTCTTCATCAGTTTGGACAAGAGTCTGTGAGGTGGAAGGTGCCCAGGCACAGCCGATCTTCTGTTTTTATTTCGATTCTTCCCTGTATCTTGTCACTCGTATCCAATTTTCGTCGTCTTATGATCGTTCGGCTATAAATGTGATAAATTGATCGAGTGACTTTTCTTGGTTGGGGACCATTTGGCCTAAGTCACAAATTGATAGAGGCGTGCAGAGAGCTAAACTGGTTAAGTCGCTGATCTCTGAAGCTGAAGTGGTTTGCTGGTTTCGTTGGCCGATCGACATTCCATTGCGGTTTCAGTCTTTGTTTGTTGTTAACTCGGTGAGGAGGTCCGCCGATCGACGACTCCGAGTTTCGTACTGTCGGCACACTATTTCTGTACAAGTCCGTTAAAATCAAAAATTGTATCGATCAGCTAACTGCACAGCAGAGTGGAGTGAATGGTTTTACAGTGTTATGAAAATAATTGCTAGAGCTACAGAATTAGAGGTGAAGAAAAGATGTAGATCAAGTTTCTAAAAAATCGAAATTTGTGTCAGTGATTGCTAAATCTTTTGTTTCTTTGTCTCGTCGATTGTTAGCTGAGCAAGAACCAGTTCCACGTTTTTGTCGTGATAAGTACACTCCTTAAAAATTAACCGCCATTGTCATTTCTTCGTTAGATTGTGTATTAGCTGTCAGAAATTAGCAAAGTGATTGTATTCAAATCCCGATAAATCTGATTTGATGTAATCCAAGGGCGATTGAGCGCTGATTGCTCTTCGTTCTTAGAAGTGCTTTTGACCTTAAAACGAACTCCTTGATACTTACAAGAAGAGCACTTCTGTCTTCCTTACCGTGATCCAAATGACAATGTTGCATTAAATTTTTAAGGAGTGTCCAAGAAAGTTTCATAAGACTTGAACTTGATTCCCAAAAACCTAACGACTTTGGACTGAACGAAGTACTTTTGTGGATTGCTTAGTAACCGGACAAGGAATAAACGTAGGTAGGTACCATCGAACAGTGAACCCTTAGAAGTAGGCATCAGATATGAAAATTCCTGATATCAAATCAAGTTTTATTTATGACTCATAAGATTTTATTGGCGTGTCTGGAATGCAAAGATCGCAAGACGTGATCATGGATATGGCACACGTCCGGTCCCATCGCTACTTTAGAAAGAATACTCGCATTTTGTGTTGAGAAGTAGAAGTGGCGTCTATCGTCTGCACACTAGTCGGCTTGTGTTGCTAAAATTTTCGCTTTGGGTAGTGAGTTCGCATTTTGTCAAGGTAAAGCGCAAGTTGCCGAAAGAGAATCATATTTTCCACACGAACTTACAATAATAAAAGCGCTCCATTGTCGGTGCTAACCAGTATCTGTTAAAAAGCTGTTTGCATTTCCATAAATTGAAAATAAAAAAATAAAACAAGACGACAGGAATGAAGTTTTGTCTGAACTTTGCGAGATCAGTTCCATCATCACGTTGTGTGGATGTTGGCAGTTGTACGTTAGTCACTTGAGAGACTCACTTAGTTCTTGGGAAGGAATGATTATTTTGTGACTGGGTTTAAGAATTTAAGTGCAGTAGCAATGACTTTATCTGGGGCTATTTTTAATTCTCAGCTGGCATGCCCTCCAGACGACGATCTTCTGTACTTTCCTTGTGGGCATATAAATTATGTTGAGTGCGGCGCATGCACCAAGTGTTCTTATCTTATGGAAACTACCCTCGCTGCTCAAAGTACTCGTTTTAGTGTAAGAAACGGCGGTTATCTTTTAGTTTCTGGTCTCTTTAATCTTTATACATTGGATTGGAGGAGTGGCAAACACAAATTCTTTACAATTGCTGTAAATAACTTTTGTTTGTTTTGCTACTGATAATGCGAACAATGGAGACTTTTTTTTTATTTGCTGTTCAAGATAGGATCTAGGAGCAGAACTAATGCATACGTTTCCAGTTTTTGCCTCGCTTAATATAATACAAAGAGGAAATTTTATTGAATTTCAAGTTTTTATTGAATAAAAGAATACTGACGTGATATAATACACCATAAGAATGCGAAAAAAATCAGAGAGGTTAAAACTAGCGATAAAAAACTCGTTAATATTTAATGAGATTTCTGTTTTTAGATGGCATAAAGAGCTGATTACAGGACATAGTTTCGAGTTTATTTTGTGGAACCAGTCGCAATGAATGGAGGAGGGAGCATACTCGTGATCCCCACTCCCGACCATTCTTTCCCATATTAGGTTCCTTTGACATGTCCTGACGTATAGCGGTGAAAACCGTGAGATGTGGGCAGACATGACTGAGCCAAAAGAAGAGTTCAGAGAATGAAAAAAGGAGACCAAATACCCTTTGCAGTGTGGACTATAAAATCGCCTGCAAAGGAAATGACGTTAATTTCGTTGAGGCCGTCGATTATAGTCCCGAAATATCCTTACTGTATATTTGATAGGAGTATTCATTATAAAATTGTGGTAGCCAACTCCTGGGTTGATTACTGTAATTGGTCCAACGAGCTAACGGCTATAGCCTCCCTGGACCAGCAGAAGCTTTACTCATCATAACTTCTGACCGCTCTTGGTGTATTATATTTGGGTTTCCGTCCAGGTTCATTAGTATCGTAAGAGGTCTGTATGGAAGTTTTTAATCATCAGCGGCAGGTATTGTATCCTATCCCAATTCGCTGCACTCTGTCGCTTTTGGTGAACCTCCGTCGTGAACTTAAAGAGTTTACAGTTCGATTCCTGCCCATCAGCATAAATCCTGAAATATGTACAATGAATACAATACGGCTTTGTCGTTGACATTTGTCGTAGTAATTCGTCGGAAAGGGAATACAATAAAAGCGGCACTGTCGTTGAATCTGAAGGCAAGTGTAGCGGGAAATATGGTGCGGCGGAAATTAACTTTATTGTTAAAAAAAAAAGTGAATTTAATTCCTTTTAAAGCTTCCTAGAGTATTAGAACTGCATAAAATTTATTTCCATCGTTAGTTTTTTATCTCAAACCAATGTCAAACTCAAAAGTCGCACGCGAAAACGACAAAACTCGTTTTTTGACAAAACTTTTGTCGTCGACTTTGTCACGTCGTTACATGTGTTTAGAACCTAATTTGTAGACGACAATGTCGTGCCATATTCATTGTATTTTAGGTTTCAGGCTTAAAACTTCTTGTGCTGGCCTACGCTGAAGATCTGTCTCTTTTTTAACGCATGACAAAAGTTTCCGACGTGAAAAAATCAAGGCCTGTGGTGCGGGCCGTGACTTGGATGCTTCGCTAGGCATTCATTGTACAGATACTTGTCTGATAAGGGCGTCTTTGTAATTAACACATATCTGGTATACCGATCGATTCTTTGCAGTGTCCTGATCAACGTTTAGTCAGAGACCGTCCCCCCCCTCTAAAGTTATTCCCCCCTCAAAATCGCGTGCAAATATTTTGTGTCGCTTGACCCTGTAGCATCTTTATAACTCTTCAGAAAGATCTCGTAGGATAACGACACAGGATTCATTTGGAAGTGGTTTTCCAATGGTATCATACTAGTCCGGATCGATTATGTTCTTGAAAAGTGGAAAAATGTGAATTTTGCGGTCAATCTGAATTTTTGGTCATGTTAATTTTTTGGTCAAAATTAGCCACAAAATTTTTAAATTTTGACCTTGAATATCTTTTCAAGGACACAACCATTCGGGATAAGGTTACCGTTGGAAAGCCATAAGTGTCCTCTTTCAAATTAATCCTGTGATGTACTTGTGAGGAGTTATACGAGTTTTATAGGGTCAAAGGACATACAATCTTTGGTGGCTATTTTGTGAGGAAGGGAGTGATTTTGGGGGGGAGGGGGGAAGAACAAACGACACTTCAAGGAATCGATTGGCATACCGAATATCGATTAATTACCGGACAACCTGTATATTGTCTGCGTTTCTATTGCGCGTAATCGTCGTACGACATGAGCAACACTTTTTGGGACCATTGGTTTTGGTTGTTCTCTCTTTCTCTGAAGGGGAGAATAGTCGTGCTAAATTATATGCTGGTACCATCCATTGCACACATTTGGAAGGCCGATATTCCTCGCAAGAATTTCTTGAGATCGCTCCAGATAAGGGCGCCCAATGCTTTCTAGGCGAGAGGCATCATCTCTTAATTGTGGATCGACTTCATTGTTTCGTTAATCTTAATCTAAGCGACTAATCTGTTGCCCCACTTGCTATAAAGATACTGATGTAGTATTTAAACAATTTATCTTAATATGAATTTTATAAGTATTCGAATCACTGTTAAAGGATGTCTGTTTGACAGGTTCCTCGATCCGATCAGTTCGTTATTTGGTACAAATCGATTAAAGTCCTCACAGATCGCAGGATTTGTGGTGGGGTGGACTATCTGCTCAGCTTTTTCCTGTATTTAGCTAAGTTGACATGTGAATGGAATAGGGAAACCAGAACTGATGTGACCTTACAAGTCACCGGTATGCATTCAAAATGTTCTTTGTCGCCTGGCTGTAGAAGTATATGTGCTTCAAATACCTGGTGAAGGAACCAAAGGTCTTCAATACCACCTGGGTCCCATTCAAAGTCGTATGTGTTTGGACGCTTATGTTCGGTTGCCCGATTGAAGATGTGCTGTTCGGTTGGTCGGTTTAGACCCCTTTAAGTATTGGAAGACCCTACACAAATAAAAAACAAAACATCGTTCCTATTATGTTACATTGTGGACCATTTTGATACAATACAATACTATTATTTGAATTTTCTAAATAAGTTTCGAGTCACGTTTTCTGCAATTCCTGCTATCTTTAAAATGGAAACAGATAAGCAAATTTCTTTCCAGAGTCATCTCTAAATTTTTATTATTTTTTATGGTTCATTTTGTAAGCGTGTCATCTTTCAAACTTATTCATTTGACAGTTTGAAATAAATCACCCAGTTATACAACATGTAGAAAAGAGTTCTTAGCACTAACAGAGAAATTTGAAAAATTCAAAAAAAAAAAATCCTGTAAAAACTGTTGGAATATTTGCAATTCAAATAATCTGTTTAAATCACCAAGCACAGGTTATTGCACTATTTGTTGCGTCTAATAAAAGTACGTACACAAGGTAATTGTCAAGAAAACTCATTTCCGTTGACGATGCCCTACTTACATAGAAAGGTAATGTTCTTTCTGAATCACTCGTACAAATAAAGAGTTTATCTTATGAAACGATAAAAAGATAATCTAACAACGGTTTACTTAAATTTTTATTGTTTTACGTAAAATATATTCCACGTTTATGTGGAATACCCTCGTCGATCTTTAAGTTTATTTTGTTATTTCCGGAAATCCGTGAGCCATCAGATTTATGAGTGTGATAATCGCCGAGATGAAGTTATAAATTGAAATTTTTATGAATTTACCAAGTAGTGTGCGGTTTTGTGTAAATTGTGGTAAAGGTCTTCTTCTTTGATAGTTATTTATCATGGTTTTGTGCACGGTGTACTCTGTGCATCTGATCCGGTTAAATTCAAGCTACAGAAATTACCTATAACGTTAATACATGAACCAGAAAATTATCTGGTTTTGAATTATTGAAGCAATTTTAGTGGCGTTGTGTGGTATGCAACATTGCGCTGCTGTGTAATTTTATAAAATTGGATTTTCTATAAACGTTGTTAACTCTTTAGTATTTTTACAATATTATTGTTTTATTCTAATAAAATTAGTATACTTTTTAATTAATTCTATATCATGTCCAGGTTTTTACTGTTATAATTTATAACTTTTTATTATCATTTACGTAGACAGCATAGGCACTTTTTTTATAGAAATCTTTGCTTTCTTTTTCATTGAAGAGTTGTAGCATTTTCATTGTCCGATCTTTCTGTTTGTTGAACTTATCTGCTTCCCTCATAAAATTGTTTATCGCTCCGAATAAGTTCAACTCAGAAAGAGGTAAGTCCATAGAATATTGTACATGAGGTAAAATCATCCAGCTAATCTCTTTATGCCATTCGTTAAGACTCGCGTTGTCCATAAGGAGCAAAATACCCGGTGACAAAAGTTGGGTACTTCCGCGGCAATTTCTATGCAACTTCTCGTAGTTGTTGACAGTAAACTCCTCTTGCAATTCTCTGATTAAGCTCGAATAACTATGTATCCATATATACGGGTATACCATACCCGAATAATTTCACCAGATGCACAGTAAAGTCCTACCTTGATTTTTTTGGGTATCCAAAGTTCAGGAGGTACCTTATAATTCTATAGCACAGCCTTGGCGAAAAGGAAAATATAAAGGGGAGAAAAGGAGTTAGAATGTCGATGGCGATGCACATTTTGTTGGAATAACTGCGGCCTGCATTCCTGTGGGAAAACAGAAGATGGCAATTGGTTCCAAATTTGTATAGTTATGCCCAAGCAGGATTCACGAAATTTCGCTGTTCTGCTAGATTTTGTTCCGAGGACGAAAGGGTGGAGACGGTTGATGAAATATAGGTTGGTACGTACGTATGATTACAATTACGCCATTTCTTGTACAAACTTTCTAAGTTAAAAATGCCAAAGCTTTAGTTTTACAAATTTTTATTAACACTAATTATTTATTTCTTACTACACGGAATTACCTCGTTAAAATTAAAAACTCTTTCTGTTCAACTTTTTAATTACTTCTTTGTTTTACAAAACCAGTATACTTATGTTTTCGCTTGTACAAATTTCAAAGTGTATGGAAAAGTTTGCATACTTGATTGAGTGTGCAAGAGAAAAGTAAAGTAGAGAAATTTCCAAAGTATATATATTAAACGTCAAAAATCAAATTGAACTATAAGGTTTGAGAAACAGTAATTTCTAAAAGTTAAGAATGCAAATTAGTAAAATTATTAAAATTATATTGTAGCTACCCCTACAACAGGTCCATTAATCTACCAGGAATCTGACTAAAGGCAATCGACACTACGTCTATGTTCCAGAGAATCGATTTTAGAAGTTGCCAATGAGCTTAAAGACCTTCTTTTGTGTTTTGTCCAATGCGGCCAATATAGAGACTTCCTTTATTGTGATCGATCCCCAAAAATGCTGCTTTGTTATTTCGCAAAATCAAAGAATTGTATGTCCTTATACGCTGCAATCTGATAATATTCATGAACATGTGGGGCAGCCATTTATCTAAATATCTGTGCTTATCTAGCTCCCCTCATTGATTGTTGGTACCGTAGCTAAAGGTTTTTCACTTTCAAGATTTTAATCACTCTCCCAGAAGCTAGAAATCCAATGTTGTACTATTTGTCTCCTGGAAAGTTCGAACATACCTGATCCCTATATTACTTAAAACTCACCCTTTTAATCCTTCTCTAATAGATTTCGGGTCCTGCTCGAGATCATAGTTTTATGATTCCAAATGGTGTCGGGTCATATTTGGACATAAATATCCCCGTATTTCACTTAGTATCTGCTTTTTAGTAGATAAGTCCTTAAAAATTTTTGTGAACAGTGACAAACAAAATCAATGTACCCTCTGCTATCTAAAATATGTTCGAAAATAAGATTGGTAAGCTCCACGTGATTTTCATGAAGGAAGCTGTGCATCCATCGAACCGTACCCCTTTATTACAGATAGAAGGTTGAGGTGTCTATTATATAACATGAGCAAACTGAAAGATAGAAACTTTTTGATTTGATTGACTATGTTGCCTGCTTAAACTGAAAGATCAAGGGTGGAAGACGCGAAATAATATATTAGAAGTTCTTCTTTAGTATGCCTTAACAATTTTTTTCTATGATAAAATTCGTGAATGCATCAAAGTATTTGACTTCGATAGCTATTTCCTAAAGCAGAACTTAAATATTGCGGAGATAAAGGGCTCTGTCCTTTGAAGATTAAACCAGATGGTAGACAGATGCGGCAATATCCGGGGAATACGCTAGGTGCCGGAGAGCCTGCCATTTGAGATCCAACAGCATGTGCTTCACAGCTAAAACAACATGAGGCTGACCGTTATCATGGAAAACTATGTATAGCATTTACACTTCAAATGCAACCATTTCAAAGACATCTACAAAATCAAAGGCAGAATTAGCCAAATCAAAATCAGTTTTGCGGGTTAAAAGGATTGTTATTTGCTTGTATTTGGAGTTAAGTTGTTAAATTTGGTTCCTTCTGACTTTGATTTGATTGCCCCTACTTTTGGGTTTGTTTTAGATATCTTCAAAATGGTTGTATATATTGACGAGGTCATTGGATAGATAGGCATTTGGATCGCTTCTACCTAAAAGGTCTTTTTTGATCGAACTTTACAGTTTAGTTTGTTGTTTGTTCTTCAGTTTTCATGGTGTAGGATTTTTCATTACTCTTTTGCAAGCTAATTTCTAGTTTCTTTACACTAACTACCTTCACGCACTAGTATCTACATTAGGCTTACTCTGTCATATTGTGCCAGTTATTTTAAGGCATTCAGGCAGCCCCATACAAGTTTCAGATCACAAACAAGTGAATGAGAGAAACGCCTTTACTATTATCTAACTATCCGATAGTATAACCATTTTTCCGTCTTATATACCTTTGTTGATTCTAACGCACGTGGCAACTGAAAGTTGTACCCAGTTGACATAACAACCAACAAGGAATTGCACACCGATTTTTTCCCGATTTTTTCCACTTGATTTACTTGGATTTACTTGGAGATTTATGACATTAGCGCCTCTTAGGCCACAGTAGAACAGATGAGCATGTCGCCTACCCTTCTAGATAGGCAGGTGATTGTAATTCTCCCAAGCTGGATTGTACTGTTTTGTTCTATTTTTGTTCTATTTTACCATACCAACGGAGTATACATAAATGATCATGGACTTTATTATAGGCATGATGTAGTAAAAAGCCGTTTGCATATTCATAAGATCGCTGTAGTTACCTTTTTAGGTGAGAGTTTCACGAAAGTTTTCGATATAGCATAAGACTAGGGTCTTTGAATTCTTCTGAGAACCTTGTGATTGTAAGAAGATTAAAGAACGAGTTCTCAAATCGAGAATGATCTTTCACCACCCCTCTACCATTCTTCCGGCAGAACCTATTAACACTCGAAATTATAAAATTTATAAAAACTCCACCGTGTATTCCTTCGCCAAAAAAAGTTTGCTGCTTTGAGTCGATGAAGTGAAGATGCATTTTCGTATATTGTCCAAAGTGTCGACGTGTTGTCCAGCTAGGTGATGTTGAAGCGAACTGAACAGCAAAAAATCAGACGGAGCCAGGTCTGGTGAGAAAGGCGCATGAGGCAGAGTTTCCCAATCCAAAGAGAAGATGAGATTTTTAGTGGCGATCGTAACATGTGGTCGAGTATTATCATGACTGACTTTATGTGTGCCGTGACCAGAAAGTGATAATCTGTCTAATATAAAATATTGCATCAGTCAAATGCATTAAGTGTGGTAGCGATTGACCGTAACTGTTTCACCAGGTGGTGTGCAGTAGCTTCGCAAACTCAATTCTCGTCAGTATAGTTGTCTCAACCAATGGTAGAGTGGCAATCACCGTGCCCTTTTCTAGAATCGATCTCTCAACTGCAGAAAAGCAAATCTGCAGAGCTATACCTCAACCAACTCGGCTATCGATGTGGGTATATAGACAAAAAATTAAACGAAAAAATGTATTTGAATTTCATTTAAACGCAATCGTCTTCCAGTTGTAATTTACGGCAGCAAGAGTTCAATATCATATCACCCAAATTAGTTAAGTTTTAGTAATCAAATAAACATTTAGTTCATATCTGTGTATATAATTTTTGACCTCACTTGAGCGGCATTAAGATAATGAGTAAATCAATATCTAATATAAATTTTGAGGCTTCTGAATTGCCTTTCTACCCACAGGCAGAGTCAGAATATTCCGCCTTTGGGTATTTCCAAAAATCCAAAGGCGTAAATATAATAAAGTAAGTGTAGGTGCAGACTTTTACAAAGGCCTAACTAGTAACTCAAAAAATAACATGTTTTGCTAAGCAGGAAAAAGGAAAGGCAGTTACATATATAATTGTTTACCTGGGTCGTACAGTTTATTTTAAGAAATTTGCGTGGTATGCAAATACAAAACTACTGTCGTAAAAAACCAAGATTTCAAGATTAAAACACTTTTGCACGTTAAACTCCTAATGAAGAACATTTATGAATAATTTCATACCCGTTAAAAATTTACCTCAGAAAATTTCATAATTCAGTAAAAAAGAAGAACACTAACGACAGAACATAATAAAAAAAAAGAAATTAACTGGTTGGATGAGAAGTACTTCATGCAAGGTAAGTTTTCTCGACCTGTCTAGTCTACTAGCATTTGTCCTATAAAATGCTCGGCTAGTTTTCTTGGATTGCACAGTTCTGTGAACACACGTGGATCTTTACAGCCCTAATACTAGTAATACAATACTTGAAAGACACATAAGTTACTCCTTCAGATTTTGATAAGCAATTTCTCTACAATCGATTTTGTGGCCACAACTTTGGTATTGAAGCGAAGCCCCTGGTTCGCTGACTATGTTAATAGTGTCTGCGTGCCCGTGCACTAGCTTCAACGGATGCTACCCGGTTTGGAGAGCACAGAACCGCTTCAGCACCAGCACTATAGAGAAACACTATTTATGCGAGTCTATGCGTTTAATTACGGCTTTTCCGTCTCGACGAGTTTAGTAACGAAATCTGGCCTCCATGTTCACTTGCTAATGTGATGTTTGAATAAGCGCAAATGGAAGTCAGGAAGGCTGCAACCTTCGCTTAATTTTAATTGTATGTGATTACTTGTTTCGAACTTTTTTTTTTGAATAAACCAGAGAGTATTATCACTGGACCAGAAAAGTGATTTTTCACTGAGGAACATCGGTGAGATTTGGTATTATTAGAAGTGGCCAGTCAGTCAATGTGTGTTTCAGTGAATAATTGAACACCATGCGCAGATGGTTTGTAAAATTAAATAATTGGTGGATGGGCGGAATGGATACACTCATAGTAATTATGATTTTCACCTTGCATTATCACTACATGAAAGTTGCATTCTTTGCTTTTAAATCTACTTCATTCTCAATTTTCTCGCTTCTTTTCCGTGTCCATTTTAGATTATTTTGTCAGAGCATTAATTAACACGTTTAACCCGGCGCTTTGCTTTGAAGAAAGCTCTCTCATATTGTATTTAGTTTATTACACAATGTTCTCTTAAGGTTCTCGCGTGAACCACCGGCGGTTCACGCCGGGTTGAACGATGTTAAACAGAAAATGATGCTATAACACTACACCTACGTTTCATCCGATGTTTTTAAAAACCGATTTCTGCTATCACCCCTGGCTATGCTGGGTAGAATTTAGCCTCTTGAGTAATTTCTTATCTTATTTGGCAAGACGATAACAAATACCGCAAAAAATTTTTTCTGATTCTTAAAATAATTTTTCGGTTAATGTTACACATTATCCTTGAGTGAGCTCTTTTTAATGAAAAATGTAACCCATTTGGCTCTTTCGTTTAACTTGTATATGACTAGACTACTACTACTCTACATATTGTAAAGCACTTTTGGAAAAATGTGAGTTAACCTTTTTCTGAATAAACCGATCAGACAGTGCAAACGTGTTTTTGTGTTTCCTATCACTACAAAAAGAAAATGATTGATTGAAATAATTCTCGAAGCGTGTTAGCCAACTAAACCATTTCACTCTTCCAGAGGGTGCGATTTCGGACTTCAGCAATCAAAAGCAGCGCTCTAAGATCACCCAACCTGTCGTAGTTCTTGGAAAATTTTTCCTTCACTCAATGATCACTTTTAACACTAGAGCTTGGGCGTATAAAGTTATTTATTTTTTCCTTAACACGTTGACTGCCCAAATTAGCATAAAAGCTTTCGTGAGAGAATTACTTGGTAAAATGCATTTGTCCGGAGAGAGCTTTTAAGTGCCGGTCCCCACGGACCGGCGTGGCATTTAACGTGTTAAGGGAAATAATTTTATTTTATGTTATTTACAACAAGATATTAATTTATAGGTTTTAACGACAACATCCCTAGATAATTCTTCAAAAAGAATAAGACAATGAAAGAACTCTTCTTATTAAAATATGCCTATACGATTACTTTCTACATTTACTGTACAGATGTGTAACGATTATGAAAAAGTAGCCAACGACCTGTACCAGTATTTCCAGGCGTTTTTGCGATATGCGTCACCAGCAATAAAATTCTTCTTTCTACTTCATTTATTACAAGGAATTCCGGAAATCGAGGCAAATAAACATTTTTACAAATATTTACAATATGCTGTACTTTCGCGTGCACAACGAAAGTAGAAGGAAGGAAGCGCTCGCAAATATGATCTTACAATTTCCCATGGTTCAGCGACTCGCCAATTCGTAATTGCATCAAGAAATTGCTCAGTAATTTGCTTCTCGGCTAATCTCATACACATTACTACAATTTTAGTGCAGTAATTATTACAGCGAAAAATTTGTTTATTTATTAGTCCGACAGTTTTAAATTTTACAACTTTTGACTGGAAATTTTAAGGGGAGATACATTCCCCGCGCGGAACACTTGAAGAATTCTCTTTTGCAATTTTTGAATGCACACTAACTATTATCAGGTAACTAATGAAGTAAATTAATTCAGGTTGTAGGCATGTATTTTACACGCAATCATTAGAAGTAGGCATGTGGTAAAAGTAAAAAAAAACCAACCTTGATTTATTGCATCGCACTCACGAAAAGGAATGGAATGCAACGCAAGTACTTGGAAAGGTGCAACACTTAATGACTGGCAGTATCTAACAATCCGTGATTGACAAGACAGTGATTCTACTTCAAGGAAAAATAGATTTCCGACTTACGTATTTGGGGCACTCGTACGTGTCAATGCATTAAATCCTCTTTGAAAGATTTTCAGTAGTTTTTCTCTGTTTGGGGGGGTATTCAATGTGATTTCGAAAGCCTACTGCTTTGACCGTAGTGCATTTGTTGTGGGTTAAAACCTCATTGTCTGATAGATTCGTAATATTATAGTTTATAGTTTCGCAACAAGTGAAGTATCTAATTAAGACAAAGTAGGAATTAACGATCAATTTTCTGAAATACGAAGGAATGGGATTGTCCATAGTCGTCTTACATAACAATTTTCATTCCGATAACTGTTATTCTTCATCAAAATGGTAGTCTGACTTTTGTGTTAGTTACAATTGTGAAACAGCTCTATTAAAGTTATCCTCAGATATTTGCTCCTCCTTGGATATTAACTTAATAGCTGCGTTTTTTTTTGGCAGCAGAGTACAGAGTTGTCATACATTAACTGGGTTAAATTAACTCGGTTATTTTACAGAGTTAATAAGCTTATGGGTTATTTAAGCCTTCTAGGGGAAAATAGATGGCACTTATTGAAAACTTTTGTGTTTAAAAGTTGGTTTTGCTCATCATAGCAATTAAAATGTACACAAATGTAGGCATTAAGATAAATTTCAAGTTAATACTGGTCTTTACTTATGTCGGGTTTGCATAAAAAGAGAAAAAGAGAAGAAGAAGAATTAGCTCTGCACTCCATGGATTCAAACCGTTCTTTTGAGCCTTCATAACTCCGTTGCCAAAAAAACACAGCTAATGATAATTTTCGCACTGCTTGACTTTTCCAAGACCTTCGATTTGCTAAATCATAATATTCTTTTCCAGAAACTTTTCAAGAGATCAGCTATTAGCTATTATTTGTGCTTTCTTACTTCTTCTTCTCCTGTGTCCTAGTTAAAGTTGATGGCTATAGAACAAAGTGGATCAGTACAGTCAGAACGGGGGATTCAATTCTCGGTCCCCTTTTGTTTCTGTCGATTAATAAACGATCTTCCTGATACTATATAAAAACCGCTAGTAGCCATTTATATGGAGATGATGTGTCGATTTATTTGTCTAGACCAATTGGATTATTGGAGGATTTTTTTTTTACCTTATCAACAACGATTTAATGAAAATCCCTCTATAGGCTGCTAGCAATACGCTCTTACTAAACCCCATAAATCCGTTTGTTTTACCACAGGACTCAACTTGGCATGCGTTGATAAGGTAAGAAACTTGGGAGTATTTTTTAATGGTAAAATGGGATGTTCTGACCAAGTAAATTATGTTTCACTAAAGATATATGGTGGACTTCGTCAACTTTGGCTCACAGATACTGCATTATTCGTTGCAGTGGAAATTAAATTACTTAAGTCTTTATTGTTATCACATTTGACTTTTTGCAAGAATATTTATTCACAATTGGACGCCGAATTTAACCGAAAGATAACTAGTGTTTTCAATATTTGCGTGCGATTTATAAGTAAGTGGTCTGAGACCTTATGATCATATTTCTGTTTATGATAATTCGATTTTGAGGTGCTCATTGGAATCTTGTCTCCACATAAAAGCATTATTCTTCCTATCTAAATAACATAGAGTTTCCCTTCTAGCCCAGAAGGCGCACTTCTCAGCGAGGAGCCAAGAATTATTTACCCATCTCCGCGGTAAGCGTTTACACAATTCAAAGAAATGTGTTGAGATTGGGCTCCCCAACAAGCATGCAAGACA
>QYTT01095582.1:114588-137368 GCA_006980735.1 Dasypogon diadema
GGAATTGGCAGATCTTTAAAGAAAATGTTCGAAAAATCGCTGGATTTTTTGTTTCGAAAGGGCCAAAAAATAGTGAATTCCAATGGAAAAAATTTTCCGTACGCTTAACTGAAGAGAATTTTATGTAGTTTAAGAGCCGATTCCAATCCAAGTCTTCATCTTCGTCTTCATCTCGTTATGAAAATTTGTGACGTCACACCGAGACAACTTGGAGCTTGGCTAGTTTGTATAACACTTCATCAAGTTAACCTTTGAGTTGACTTTATGCAAATTATGGATAGGTTTTATTCAAGAAAACGTATATTATTTTGTATTATTTTAGCTTTTACAATTAAAATCTGTGTAATTTCCATCAATTCCTGCCTAATATGTAGGCACATTAGTCTTAACCATGTAAAGATGAACGAAATGTCAAAAATCAAGCAAAGAAAGCCAATTGGAACGAGCTTGCTCGATGTTCGTCTCGGTCTGACGTCACAAATTGTTATAACGAGATGAAGACGAAGACGAAGAGTTGGATTGGAATTGGCCCTAAGTAGGTCTAAAGAAAAACACTGTTCGATTTTGATTGGCGGAGAAAACAGGAAAACCAGTTAAAAAATGTGGATAGATGGTTCGAACGTTCGTTTTAGCCTCGGTATTATTAAAGGAAATAAGGAACTATGGTTTGTCGAAACCCGAGAAAAGAAGTACTGGTCTTGCAGTGCTCCGTAAAACACCTGCTAAAAATGCATAAATACAAATGCTTTTCTGTTCCTTAGTGAGAATCTAGATAGATACATAGATAGATTATTGGAGTCTGCAAAGATACTGTACAGAGAAGAGAACCATAGTTGGATTTTGCAAGAAGATAATAATCCTAAAGATCGAAATCGTCAATGTACCGAGTGGAAAAAAATGGAATAGTTTGCTTTGGTTATAGTCCATTGGTGTCAAAGAAGTTTCTTGGCCTTGGGCGACTGTTTCAAGGCCGTTCGGGTAATGAGGCAGCCGATGAACTTATGATGAAGGATTCAATTATGGATATTTCTATATCGGACAGATCCATAAAATCCATAAGACCTCATTAAGGAGACAGGTATTATGATGTTTTAGTATTTTTTGGTAGTTGGTAGCTAACTATAGATAGACTCTTTGGAAGGCACGCGGAACGCATGGTTGGAGGTTGAAAATATTCAATACCTTTTCTGCGAATGCCCAAAGTGCCAGACGAAGGAAGAACACATTAGGTTAATACTTCTTCGGTTCACGGAGGGAACTAGCAATCAAGGAATTGGGAGGATTAGTGAAATTCATTAACTCTTCATCTTCTCTGACTATTTGTTTTCCAAGAGCCCTTTCAGGTGAGATTCTGTGTAAGTGGTATCATAATGGGCCACTTTGTAGATCTAAAAGTGGCCGACTCCGTGGCTTCTGGGTAAACACCACTCTAATCTGACCTAACCTTGCCTGCACATAGCCTTCCCAATTACCAGATGCAAACTAAGTCAAGAACGTTTGGGCTCTCACTCTCATGAAGCACAAGTTCCGAGGAAAATAAAAAATAAAAAGACGTGAAGAATTAAATAATTAAAGAAGAATGCAGATATTATTTATGTAATTGCGAAAAATAGTCTTCTTGTGTTTGTACTACTTTAGGAATTTTTTCCCGAAAGAGGTTACCGATAAATTGAATATTGTCTCGAAGTATTTTTACTCGCATTGACACAATGAAGTTAATAACATCATTTCATAAAGTCAAATAAAGGAGAAGTAGTAAGTACTACACTCACTAAATGCATTTCAATATGCTTGTTAAATATCAAAAGGTGAAAAATAATGGGTTTTCTGAATGGCACAAATTTGAAATTAGGAAATTTCGGCACTGGCATATTTTCCAATTCTACTTTTAACGTGAAAAAATCTGAACAGGCCGCATTAGTGCTGAACCCTGGAATTATTTCCAATTTTCTAATAACACCTCAAACATTAGTATATACGACTTACGAATGCATTCGCATAACCATGAATTGCTTATTTAGTAATTTTCGAAAATCATGCTTCACTTTACCGAATAATCGAAAAATAATTACACGGCTTACCTTACAAGAGAAAAATGTGCAATTTAGTTGGATTTATTATTGTAATGCGGATAAAATCATCCATTAATGCAAGAAGTACAAGAAAATAATTTTGTGGTTGAGACATTATTGAAGAGGATCGTACACGTGCACACCTCAATAATGTGAGTACAGTTGGATAATTATACCTGGACTAATAACCGAATCCTCTGAGCCAAGTGCATAAAAAGCAAAGTAGTAATTTTCTAAGTGCATCAATTTCAATTAATTATTACCTGCCAGAAGATATCTTATGGATTAAATGAAAATCAGACACAGTATTAATAAAAATCAACAGTAATTTGCGCATTTAATTGTAGGCGCAAAACCCGAGCATGCAATTGGAAATTATTTTGTTACGGTTTGTCGCTGTCTGGATTTTGTTTACAGAAGCATAGCATCTCCACCTGTCTACTGAAGGCTTCATAATTTGCATGACAATCGAATGTAGATCAAAAAAAGTATTGCAGGTATTTTATTTCCCGTGATACTCTCCTGTTTGCTAATTGTTTTAAAGAAACTGGGACAAGATGCTACCAAGTGACCTATAGGGGGTTATGAAGGTAAACATGGAAATTTTGTGTATGTAATAAAAAAATTTAAGCATGAATATAAATTTTTTTCAAGCTGGATATTGTGCAATAGTTCATGCAGAAAAACATATCGCAATTTTTTAAGGCCTTGAACCTTAAACGGAACTGAGAGCAGACCTTGAGGATTTGAGCCTCGTTTTTATGAGCCACGTAGTACGACCAGAGTTAATAAGAGTTCCAAAAATTCATATGCCTTCTGCTAATAATGTATGATCATGCAGTTTTCTTCCCAATGAAGTCAGGGAAATGCTCAGGTGATAATCTGAAGAAAACTCTGTTCAATGTTGGTCCGGATAAATTCCGTGACGTTCCGTAATCCACGTATTGTCGTGGGCGGAAAGGAAGTGATGTCTCGTCCGGTATCCTCCAGGTCAAGTCAGTACGGATATTAAGCAAATATGCTTAGATCCAAGGGATCTGATCGATTGAATGGCTTGAGGAGAAATAAAGTGCCGACAGTTCTAAGCCTGTGGTTCATATACATTTCATTAAAATTCTTCGTATGAATTATAACATTTGGCGGGATCTGTGTTCGAATCTCTATCCACTCAATACTGGTTTTTTATTTTTGCAATAGTTGCACTGTGTTAAATTATTCCAGAGTTATGAATGAAATTAAAAGGTTCATTACTTAGACTGCCTACAATTTAGATTTAATTTGAATAATTAAAAAACAAAATCAATACAAAAATACACAAAAAATGTGTTTCTTTCAAATTCCTATACAGTGGCGTAGTGGGCTCTTATTTGGTTTTTAAGCAAAATTGTTGAGTTTTTTGCTTATGAAAAAGTTATCTATGCCGTTAAAGAAGGATATGTTGAAAGGTAGAGAACATGATTGATGATACGGACTAAATATGGAAATGTCAATAACAGATAAGATTAATTTTAAAAAGCAGGTATCAGTAAAATCAAACTGCATAGATTCAGATTTCACAGACTTGATAACAAATACAAAATCATCCTAAGTTGATTCGGCGAAAATTTCTCAGAAATTCTCTAGGTTTTCTGTTCTGGCTGTTAAAACTTACGTT
Source organism: Dasypogon diadema (assembly GCA_006980735.1). Taxonomy (NCBI): domain Eukaryota; kingdom Metazoa; phylum Arthropoda; class Insecta; order Diptera; family Asilidae; genus Dasypogon; species Dasypogon diadema. The sequence goes on from QYTT01095582.1 coordinate 118,315, forward strand.
GAAGCTAATCTGGACAACATATGACGTTAGGAGATTAAGAGTTATCTTTAGAGGACACAATTGCGTCTCTTCGTAATTGCTTACACAATTCCTTCATATGCTTTCATAAGGTTGTTGTAATATATCCATTTTTTACCACTAAATACACCGGTTACCAAGTTTCGTAACTGAATAAATTTTCTCAGATCTTCATCAGTATTTCCCATTACTTTATTATATTTTTTAATTTTCATTTAATTTTGTTTAGAGTTTTGCATTTTGATACAATTGAAGTGTTTGTACGTTGTAATGATTAGAGTTTTACTTCAGTAGTAATAAAAAAAGCATTGCAATTAAATTTTCGCTTAACTCATAATAGCAATGAATTTGAAAACATAGGCTTTGGAGTCTTTAATTATAACTAGAATGAATTGTCATTAGAACAGAAATGATAATAAAAGAAAACTTTGTAGTAAAATATTCATAAAGTTTAAAAAAGGGGTTTTTTAATTGGTATCTTTTATGGTTTAAACAAATTTGTTAAAAGATTAAATCTAATTGCAAATGGGTTAAAATTATTTGCTATTTGGTTAAATAAATGTGCGAATGCTGTATGGAATGGACAGGTTTTTCTTTATTTGGCGTATCTCTCATATGCCTATGTTTGCTCTTTTCTAACCGTGTTCCAATTGAAAGAGTTGTTTTTTTTGTTTTTTGATGAATGCAAGACTGTAAGAAGCATTGAGTGCTGTGTTTGAGGATGTATTTCTCTTATGCTTGTTTACTTGGGAGGGAGCCAGCATCCCTTGGTAAACACTATGTCTAAAATCTTTAAAAATAAAATTTTTCATATTCTAGTGGGCTTGAAAAAAAGTCGATAATATTCTGTGTCAACACTTTTGTGATTTACGATCAATACAGTAACAACTTTTCAACTGATCATATTTATCTACGAAATTCATATGTATATTTATTATAGTCTATTATAACTTCTGGACATTTAACCATCTCATAATTCAAAAGTAAAGCCTTAAATTCTTGCCGTACATTTCATCTATATACAGTTGAATTTCTCTAAGTCGAACTTCTGTAACTCGATTTTTTCCGTAACTCGAATTTTGTTCACTTGCAGTAGCGTTACTTAATCCTAACAATTTCTGAGGTAACGACACTTGAAGATTTTTTGGTCGTCTTTTAGGATGCCATATTATAGAGAACACTACAGACTATCAAATGAGTGCTGAGAGTAGTAGGAGAATGATCCTACTAATTTTCGTTTAGGGGGTGCGATTTTTTTTGGAATGTTTTTTAACCTTTTTTTATAAAATAAATACCAAAATTTCTCCCAAAAAGCTGGATTTAATGCGCAGTTTTCATATATAATTTGGAATCCTGAAGATAACTAGTCCCGAAGCCGACCCTTTTCTGTATCCCTTTCTATGGACAATAACAAAAAAAATTCCCGGAACAATAAGAATAGAATAGAATTATAAAAGATTAAAGTCAAATAAAAAGTATGCCTTTTTAGTAGTTTATTGAAATAATTACTAAATTGAGCTGTTATAGCAATATATATAATATATGTTATATATAACAAAATAGATATAATGTGCCCCCATATTGGCTAGACAGAGTACATAGTGTCATTCTATGCTTCTTGGCAGATCGATTGTGACTAAAATACCCTTAATCCTTTTCGCTGCTTCCACAGTTCGTGTTTCTAATCGGTCCCTAGTCTTAGATTTTGTAGAATAGACATATTCCTTCATACTTCTCCATACAAAAAATCAATCGGAGTTAGATCAAAAAATCAATCGGAGTTAGATGAATGATGATTAGCTGATAATTGCACCTCTTTCAGTCCATAGTTAACAATAATACCATAACCTATACCTAACAATAATACCATAATGTGCCGCCATATTGTCTTGGTGAAATATTTTATTTCCGAATGTTGACGATACCTCTTCAAGTATTGAAGCCATCACTACAGCACGTCTATAAATTCTGTTGCATTGTACCAACAGACTAACTGTTTTAGATCATATTTAGGACAAGTAGTACCTGGCATGAGTACAATTCTATCATCCTGTAGGCAAGGTGATCCCTGTGAGCTTTGCCCGAGCCCCCGAACAAGTCGACATATCTCTGTAGAGATATGCTTTTGCGAAAAGCAGATTTTACTTTGGGTTTATTTTATTTTTCAAACTAATCCACAGGGCTTTCCTGTTTAATTTCTTTTTTCTACACTGGATTATTTCCATTTCGGTTCATTCCATTCTGTCTTCAGTTTATTTTAGTGGTAGCCAATTTTACTATTATTATTATTTTGAATTATTTCGTCGTATTTCCATTCCTTTTGTAAATATTTTTGGAATTTGATGGCGTTCATTATAACAAACGAAATTTATAGAAGTAATTAAAATAGATAGGTATCATCTGTTAATTAATATTCATGGCCCATTTACCGCAAAATTTAACTAACCACTCACACAACTCTATAATAGGAAATCAGTATGTATAATTAGTGACTTTCACTCATCAGCTACTTAATATCATTATTAACTATGATAGGGTCACACTTTTAGCAAAAGTTCTCTTTTGCTAATGATGTGGAATGCCTTAATAGGTTTGTTTTTGTGGGGCATCATAATCGGAAATGGAATTTCCTTTTTTATAGCAAATATTTTGTGTTGAGCCGATTTGATATTCAGCGAAAACTTCTTAATGGCCTTTTTTAGCTGTACACTAGCCGCATTCTATTTTTAATATTTTTGTTCGTTAAAATGTTGCTGCAAAAAACACTAAATATTATGATAGTATAAAATTTGGTAAATGTTAAAAATTTTTCGTTGAAAAAGTTCATAGAGAATTGAAAGGTTTTTTTGGTTGGTTACATGATTCATAAGAACACGACATTCCTTTTGAGCGTTTGAGCGAAGATGAAAGTGGAGATGACGCATCTTATCACCTTAATCTTAATCTTAATCCATTAATTCAAAGCCCCCGGGACTATATAACAGGAGCCATTCACTTACACTCGTACAAAAACTGTTTTTTATGAACTCTTTAAAATAGAAGCAGGAGTTCGAAGATTCATGATCAGAGTACTTAGGCTACTTCATTGGTGAAGTAATAAACATCTGTATACTACTACACATTCCCAACAGGGATGTGATTGGAAATTCATGCATTTCTCCTTGGTACAATATTCTTTCATTAATTCATTAAGGAAAAAAGTTTAAGTCAAATATTCAATTTTTGCTGCCATTCCATTTTGATTTTTTTTTGTTTTGCTCTGGTAAGCATCTTAGAGTTTTCGCTCAGAATTAAAAAACAAACCTAAATAAAGAAGAAAATGCAAATATCTGTGGTACAAAACCCTTTCATTTACACTTCCCGATACCTTACCCTCTGCATTACCACTGATGCTTTCATCCATGGCTTTATTTCCTACTGGATTACTCCTGTTTTAAAGAGCTCATAAAAAACTCTTAGCTTCAATCATTGAATAATATCCTAATAGGAAATGTGTTTATTAATTCATTAATGAAGTAATGAACATATATGCACTCTATATTAATTTTAACGCAGGGATGTCATTGGAAATTCCTCAATTACTTTTTGATACATTATTTATTCACTGATTCATTGAGGAAAATGTAAGAATAACAGTAAGATTCAAGTTAAGTATTCAATTTTTACTTTGCATTTTGTTCTGAGAAGCATCCGAGAGCTTAGTCAGAAATAAGAAACAAGCACAAATGAATTTGTAAACACAAATTTCTCTGATACAATACTCTCTGCACTACCCTGTCATTAACATTCATTGTTATCTTACACTTTGCATGACCATGTAATTGATGTTAGCAACTTCTATATTTCTTCGGTGAAATTATTCATTACCGTGTTCAACAATGGCTCGAATTCCTATTCACGGGGTTTGGTTAACTCGAAAGGAGCGAACCTTCATACAAATAATGTAATTTATTTCGTCAACGCGATAATTGGTTTTCCTACGGCATGTACACACCCCTAATGTGTGCGTGCACCAGTGGCTCAGTGTATAATGCAGTAACACATTTCCGATGAATCCCTGGTTCGAGTTCCATCAGAATCTCCCAATAGTGCAGAGAACAGAATAATCACTAGAAGCTAATGAGTGCTGTAACAAACAAGTGATTCGAAATGGACAGAATCGGTGGGATCGGTAGGTTCAAATTGCAAGATTTGTTATTAAATAGGTTAATTACAAATTTCACATGTGTGTTTCACCATCACTACCTCAGTGTAACACAATCGAGGCCCGGTATTTGGGGGCTTAAATATATAGATAACACAAAATAGTGTCACTTTTTGTATTATCTGTGTAAATGGAACTCTCTAATATCTTTTGCGTCACCAACGTTTATTATCAGATCATGTTCTTAATGCTTATACCTTCTTTTCGTTCACTAAAGTACTTGGAAAATAAGAAACGATATATTAGAGAGCAATCCTATGTCTAGTTTACAATCGGATTTGCTTCCTAGGCATAGTTGTGACTAGGCGCTGCTTAAGGCGGTAACCGATACTTATTTTCCACTAGATAACCATGAAATTGCCATCCTAGTACTATTTGACTCCTCTAAAGCGTTTAGTATGATTTGCCATAATAAATTGTTAAATTTTCTGCTTCAGTCATACGCTTCATGGTATAAACAACCGCAGGTCCCAAAGTGCTCTATTTGCATCCGAGGCACGACTACTAGGAAGATTTTGAAGTTTTGCACAAAACTGGTTTTCTTTATAATTTTTGTTTACAAATTTTTTTCTTATCGTTTCTGCTCTAAACTTTTTCGTTTTCTGAAAAGAGATAGCTCTCATCCCACACGAACTCAAGAAATAAGGACAGAAAAACTTTCTTCTTGAGCTTCTTGCTCCTTGCAAAATTTGTGCCGTAAACACAACCCCGGTTCTTACCGCTGTTCCTATTCTACCTCTTCTCACCATTTATCGTGCGTCAAACACAAAAACTTCTTCATCAAAATCGGCACAAAAAGTTACACATGGCGTTCTTCAGGAATCTATCTTAGGTTCATTACTCTTCAGCATGTACATCAACGATTTAAGGCATATATGGTGATAGTTTTCATATTTACGTTGATGAACTCCTATTTGACTTATTAGGGTCTTTGTGGCGAGTGGAAATTGGTTTGCCGAGAATACATACATGGAAAATAATTTTCAGTTAAACCAAAATAAATTTCAGTGCATTGTCTTTTCCTGTCAATCCTGTGGATATTAAAATATTGCCTTCCATGTATTTAATGGGCATCGTGATCCCCTACGTAGACAAAATCCATAAATTAAACGTAATCCTGGGCTGTAGTCTGAAATGGCGTAACCAAATCCAGTTCAACTTGTTCAAAATTTACGGCTCGCTTGGATGTCTCTGGTTATCCGCTAGTACACGTTTCCACCATACTAAGATGTTTACTCACGAATGCTTTGTTGTTTTTCCAAAAATGCAAAAGATTTTTAGTTTGAGAAGGTTTTATCATGTCTCTCTTCTTAATCCTGTGTTGCTGGGGAACTCTCTTGAAACCTTACTGTCCCAAAGGCAGAGCACTGTACTCACTCTAAAATTTACTGAAGTCTTCTCAGCCGAAATATTTAAGGGATTCCTTCGAACTTTTGAACTTTGCTAGAGGGTGCAAATTTCGATTTCCCAACTTCCGAAATATTGTTCAGTCCATCATGTTCCGTTAGTATTCAGACGCATGTCTCCTTTAACACTTTTCAGAAACCCCTTACCGATTTTGTCTTCTTGGTTAGTTTCCAATTTTCTCCTGAAATTATTTCTGCTTAAGGTTAGTTATTTTCTTGTCTTAATTTCACTTTATTAGAGTTTTTTCTAATTTAAGTTTTATATGTAACTATAAAAACTTTTAGCATTAATGCAGTAGGGAGTAAAGTGCAAGCCTGTGAGCTGGTCTTTATTAATTTTAATTTGAAAGCATATGGGGAAAATACTAAACACTAAGCAATAGTTGCATAAAATATAATTTACAAAAAGAAAGTTCCCAAAGTGTAACTGAGCAGACTCAGGAAATTATACATTAAAAGAATTATTGCCTATGACTTTCACTAATCAGTTAAATATACCTACCAAGGCGCATGCTCCATTTCTCTTAAAGCTCTACTGCTTACCCGACAGCCGTAAAATCACCAATGAAACTGGAAATTAATTCCTAATTTTATATATAAAATCAATTCGCATTGTTAAAACTGCGTCTATAACCATAAAATGTGCCCATTAATAGTTGGGTGGATTGAAATTAAATCAGCAGACGCAGCATTAAGAGAAGAAAATTAGCTGCAAATTGGCCACAGACTTGTTTCGAATCCCCGTAAAATTTGAGATGCGGTAAAAATTAATGTGGATTTTCGCTTTTTTAACTAAATGACTCATAAATTGCACCTGTAACTTTTTGTTCACGGTGTTTTCATTAATTGCCAACTTATTCGGAAAGCGAGAGATCATTTTCTCATTTCGTCGAGTAAATTCAAGGTTAAGGCCACTGTCTGTAAGTGTCTCTCATCGCAGTGATCCGTAATTACCAAATGAAAGTGTTGACCCTGTTAATCAACCCGAAGTGGATAGAGCTATTTTTGTGCTTTGCTGTCGTTTTTGTTTTTAATTACATTTTGGAACGCGTTTAGGAAAACTTTTAGTGAAGTCTAACGTATCCGTTGTGCGGGCGGAAATTTTGGATTACCTGTTGGTGATAGATCACCGTCATTTCGTATTTGGACAGTGGTAATGACCATGATGATAAACTCGCTTATATAATTATGCAAAGGTGTTGGACGTGGGAGAAATTTTTTCAGACTTAACGTTTTTTGCTAACTTAACCAAATAAAGTCTGATAAAAGGTCAATTCTCATAGTACACAAGATCATTAATACATCAAATTAGCATCACTTAACATAGGCTGCTTTTCTAACCAAGTTCATTGAAAATATTGACAATTTTTGCGAACGTCACATGAAGTTGGTACAAATCGTAATCATCGGCATCAAAATATTGTCCAGAATAAATATTTTGATAATGGACAATTCTAGGTTTAATTATAATTTCAACAGTTATCGTTGAAGGTGTGCAGATGAATTAAGCAGCCTTACTCAGAAAGGAAATAGTGGACAAATAATAATCTTTCTTTGCTTAACGCTCGTGTTTGCTTAACACGCTCACGATGGCGCCCTGTTAGTAAGAGAGCTCTCTCATGTTATATGGGGTTTGTCATGCAATTCTCTCAGAAGGATCTTGTTAGAACCCAGCGGTCGTACATGCCGACGGGAACGTGTTAACCTCATTTTGTATAACTCTCTTAATTAAAAGCTATGGAATCGTGGTGATATGTTTTCCTACTACTAGTGTAGGTGAAGCGGTAGGCAAGACGGACATGTCAGAGGGGTTTGTTAATCTACTTGAAAAATGCAAAATTTATTAATTTAAATATTCTTACATTAAGTTTTTGAGGCAAAAAAATGGTAAAAACAAAAATTTTGCAAAATACCTCAAAAAAGCCGCAACGTTGCTAAAAAATCAGTTTGCCGCAAGATTGCAGGGTATACGAAACTGAAATCAGGGTCGGTTTGCTTGGGTTTCCTTTTCCTTTAATGTTTGCATTCGTGGTAATGTGTAATGCTTTTAGGATGTTTGTCTGTATGCGTGGGTCCTTATTTCCCTCTATATCCTAAGCAGCTTTACCAAAACCTCGGAGAGTAATAACAAGCCGTGAAGTAGAATAAGCAAACACACACAAACAAGCGAGAGTAGTCGGTGGTATTTAAATCTGTTGTTTGTATTTATAATGCGCAAGAATATTTAAAATTTGAGACCAAAGTATCAACTTTGAATTTCTTGGTAAAACGTAAACACAAATCACACAACTGTAACAAGTGTGCTCCTGTAGCTCCTTTTGAGGTTCACTTGTAAAAAAATTACACTATCCGATTTTTTACTTATATATCAGCCATCGAAATTTAATTCATGTTCAAGGTTAGTGAGGACATCCGTATAATTCTTAATTATGTAGGCTTGATTTTAAATCATTATAAACTGTTTTTATGAAAAATATAATTAGTGAGAAATAGTTAAAAGTGCCAAAGACATGCACCATTTTTATAGCATTTTTTATACCATGAAGTCTCCACTTTTAGGAAATTAACTTAAAACTTCAAAATTTTACTTATGTCTTTTTTTATATATATTTCTGTGTATCGGTGCGCATAATGCCATTTCCATTTTTTTTTCCTTTTTGAAGGAGATGTCCTCGAAGTTTGCAGGCCTCAACAGATGTGCCCCAAGCAGCTGGAATCGACATCCTGCAACTGCCTCGCTTTCGCATAGAATGTGCTCCTCCTCTTTGAGACAAAGTCTACGTACCACCTTGGTGGTATTAAGGTGCTTTCCAAGCTTGCAGTGTCCTGTAAGAACTCCTACAACGACTCTTATGTGATTCTTTGGCTGTTGTAGTAATTCCAAAGTTCTTTTTTGGAAAGGGTTTTCGATAAATTTTTTAGTTTGTTTTGAGCCCCTTTTCAATATCCACTTCTGCTCTAATTGACTATATAACCAGGTGTTGAGGGCGTATTTAGCGGTTTTATAAGAGATACCGCAAAAAGGTTCTGGTGTGGTCCAACGAGTGGCATTGATGCACCTCTCTTGGTCAGTCTACACCTGCCTTTTCGTTATCCTCAAAGTCTGAATACCCCAGTATCCATTGTACGGTTAGGTGGTTTCACGCACCAAGACTAGCCAGCGCTTGGACACATTCCCACACTAGCTACGTCTTAAATTCAAGAGAGGATATGACTTTAAGTGCAGCCTGGCTATCTGAGTAGATATATATTTTCTTGTTTGTATAATTTCGAAGGATGTTTTTTCGGTGCACCTGGCGATGGCATATACCTCCGCCTGGAATATTGTCGCAAGTCTCCCTAGGCTTTGATGTATCCTAACCCGGGGCACGACTCCATATATTCCTGTTCTGACCCTCTCTTCGGTTTTAGAGCCATTCGTATACCAGATTATGGCTTCTTTTTCATGGTTGGGAACCATGGTCTCCCTTTTTGATATACATACTGACTCCAAAGGGCAAACAGAAGTTATATTTGATTAACATTCTGTCTGCCACCATATTCAATACTGGCTCTGATTTGATCCTATCAGATAGGGAGATGTGATTCTTAGATCTCCAATCCCTGCTTCTGCCTTAGAGGTAAGCCGATAATTAAATCTGGAAGCGAAGTATGCCTGTTTAGGGGCTTGCACGAGTCGTTGGGAAGTTTCTGCGGTAATTATGTAGTAACTCACACAGAAGTTAAAAAATTTATAACTGCTTTGGATGTGCATCGAAATCTTCATCCAACTCCCTAGTCACTTTTATCCTTCCCGCCACAGCTATGTAAGAAACAACAGTAGAAACCTTTGCAAGTAAATAATTTCTTAAAAAAGTATTTTTTTATTCTTACGTTGATTGTGTTTAATGAAAATTTGATCTAAAATATTTCAGGCGTAATAATCATTATCGGCATTCATTTTAAAAATTGTGGAAATGCTTGAAAACATTACGAAATAATTCTAGCTTGGAAATTTAACTAATTGGAGAAGAACTTGTGTCTCTTCAACTCTAGTTCCAAGAAAAGATTACCCTGAGCAAGCTACTGAGACGGCATAATTGCCCGAAATTAAATACTTCTCCAGCTCATGAAGAGCTTGGAAATAACTTTCGGGTAGCATCAGCTCAACCTTGTGAGGTCACTTCATTATTAATAAAAGTGAATAAAAGATGATCCCGGGGCTAGTGAGCCATTACGAGGTGTAACGAGGTGCGTTTAGCGTCAAACAATGAGTCTAATGAATTGCGTGGCCGCATTTTCTCTGTCCTTAAAAAATATGCAAACTGTGAGAAAATCTTTACTTTATTAACACAAAACAGCCCCAGTTCGGAGATAACCCAGAAATTCACAGATGTTTTGTTTCTTTTCAGGCGTCGCAAAATGCTGAAGCAGATATTGCGCGATATGTACGTGGACCCAGAGATTCTAGCTGCGCTAGATGAAACATATAAGCAGACGCTCTTCTGCCGAATGCGGGAGGAACAGATCAGACGCTGGTGCATCTGGGATGAGCAGCAACAGCAACTCGAAGCTAATCTCATGGTGCAGAGGAAGAACAACAAGAACAAGTCCACGAAACATGTGAGTTTTAAAGTGGGTACAGATGGCGAGCCGTGGGTTTGGGTGATGGGAGAACACGAAGATGATCTAAGCATAGAAGAAATTCTCGAAGAGGAAGCTAAGCAAAAAGCCCGTCAGCTTGCCGAAACTGAATTTCGGAAAAGTGTCGAGGCCCAGTTCACAGACATCATGGATTACGACAGCAAAAAGAAAATCGAAGACGTCGAGATGGCTTCACCGAAAATTGAAGACATGGAGATATATTGCTCAGTTGACGAACTGAGAGAACGTATTAAGCCCCAGACACAAAATACTTTGAGTAGTTACGGACAAATTCAGAATGTTCTGCAAGAAATATCATACAACAAACCGGTCCAGAAGGTCTCAGCTCGAATAGCCCAATGGGAACAGCGAGCTATTGGACAAAGGACTTCAGAAATTTTTAAACAAATTCAGAGGAAAAAGCAGGAAGTTGCTAAAGAAGCAGAAGAGGCAGCCAAAAAAGAAGAAGAACTTTGGAGGGAGCAACGTAAGTCGTGCAAATTTTCCGCTTTGTTCGTTCGCTCTCACTAATAATGCATGTTACCTTTTCAGAACGGAAAGCGAAGCAGGCCGAAACTCAAATGAGGGAAATAGCTCGGCGAGCCCGAGAGGAACATAGAAAATCTCTGATGTCCGACGAACAAACCCAAAATATCAGTCCTCCGATTAGTTTAGATCCAATGGTACCACGCCCACCAAACCAAGACGCCGTAGTTCAATGGTATAGAAATTCAGAATTCCAGAGGAAAGCTGGTCTTGACTCTATTGGACGTCCTGCGAAATGGTTTCACGGCTTACTCACAAGAACAGAAGCTGAAGCACTGCTAGCCAATGAAGAGCAAGGAACGTTCCTAGTTAGAATTTCTGAAAAGATATGGGGATATGCCATTTCGTACAAAGATATTGATCGATGCAAGCACTACCTTGTAGACGCTAGTAATGTTAAGTACCATTTCCTAGGACAGAATCAACTGGAGCACAATAGTCTAGGTAAGTTCTCGATAGAATTTGTTAGTAAGAAAAACTCGTGTACCAATCTTCAACTTTTAGGAGATCTTGTGAGGTATCACACAGATGTTCCCATCACTGTTCTGGGCAATGAACTCCTGCAACGACCATGTCCGTCTAAATTAAAAATCCCTCCGATCTTCGAAGGGCTTCTGTGATGCTGCCCAACATCGCGCTTTCGACAAAAACGACTGACGTTATCACTTTGTATTCTAGTATCGCCTAACTCCTAAGCTTAGTTACGATGATTTTTGAATTTTTATAGCATTTCGATTGTGATTTTTAAATTTTAGATTTACTACTTTTAAGATGAACTTCCAACGACGAGTGTTAGAGCATGTAATAAATAAACGGTGCTTAAAAAGGAAGAAATAATTATTGATAGCTCTTGATAGGTCTCTTCAGCACAGCTTTATACTGGAATTCTTTCAAGAGGAGCTGGCTATTCTTCCTTCTAATCATTGTAAGTTCAGCGATTTTATACTTTAATGCTTCTTTGGAATGTTTTTAATCACGTACTAGAGCGAAAAGGAATTTTGTAGTTTCCTTTTCTTTATGCTGTCAGCGCTTCGACCTATCATCCGTTGGAGATTAAGCCCATTAATACAGCTCCGCCGTTTCAACCTCTACCTCTACCTCCACAAATGTTATTTCAATTGACACTATCCAGTGATGAAGCCCGTAATGATCTTCAACTCAATCTCGTCGAATGAGAGGAGCAAGTTCGTTTTCTGTTAAAAACAGGTCATTAAGGCTCTTCATCTATCTTAGACCCGGATAATTGTCCAAATTTTCTCTCCTTGACCCTTGGTTCTCAGTTGCTGGGAGTAATTGGGACTTTGAATAGCCCCAGATAGGGACAGGTCCTATGATTCTGCATCGTTCTTTCCGAGCTGGACTACAGTTTCATTTCCTCTAAAACCTTCAAGCCCTGGTGTCAACGTTAATGTGCCTCAGGTGTGTTGTGCCAGTTGCTTGAAGGCACACGTGCAGTCCAGTAAAAGTTTCGGTTCACAAAGGAATGAGACGAGGCTTTTGTCGCTACCTGATAATCCAATAGTATAATTATTTTTGCACCATGCTTTGCTAAGGTGTCGGATTCGTTACCTTCAAGCTTTATATATTCGAAGTTTCCTTTCTAACTGTTCGATCCTTGTTACTCTGGACGGTGTCATCTCCAACGCTTATACAATATCAATGCTGGCATACCTTAGGGTTCTGTATTATGCCCAACTCTCTTTCTACTCTCATTCATCCAGCACAATTTAAATGATTTTGTGATTAGATAACGTTGCCCAACTAATCACCCTCCAGAGTGTCAGTCTTTTTACGATCTTCTTATTGCACAGGATCACATTAATCATATACTTCCATCTAACGCCGACGGAAGTTTGTTTTGTTCCCCTGTGTGCGCACTACAGTTTATGAGTTGACACAATACTCAATGATCAATTCTGTGTTTTCCCTCTCTTCTTAGTACACAAGTTTCTCCAGTTTCCGGTGGGAGGGGGGAGGGGGGATGTGGATAATCATAAGGTAAGCACGCAGAAGCAGCTACGAAAGCGCTACTTCTGGCACCTACACTCACCACGGTTAGGTCAGGTGCGGCAGGAGAACCGCCTGCAGCCCATACATCACCAGAATACAAGTCCTGATTGCTGATCTCACGTTGCCATGCTTCCCGGCAGTCCATTAATCCGACCTTTGTAGATCCAGGGTTCTTGCAGCGAGGCTACATCCAAGTCTTCCTTCACAAAGCAATAAAGCATCATGTCTGGTGCTTTTCTACAGTGATTGAGATTGAGTTGGTAAATCTTTAGATGTTGGTACGAGCCCAGTCCTCGCTCTACCATTTGCACTTCATCCATGTATCCGGCGGAACTCTTGGCAATTTTCGACCCCGCGTTGTCCATCTCGCTCTCAGACACATTGCCCAGGTCAAAACGTTTCAATCCGGCTGTTGTTGTTGCACTGCTTAATCCATCTGAATGACGTCACATATCGGTGGTAAATGACCCCCCAGAATCCATGGGGCCTGGGGAACATCTGTTTTTCGTTCATTTTCTTCAGGGTCCCTATAAGGTAGTCAACGAGAAGGCACAGAAGTTGAATTCATTATTTAAGAACACACAAGGTGGGCGTTTCATTTAAAAGGCGAAATATTTATTAGTTTTAGTAACAACGATAAATACATAAAAAGATTGCTATGTACACTACTCCTAGAGAAGAGCGATATCACTTTTTTCAGGTTTCATTTTCTTGATCTGAAGAGGCTGAGATATTTCGCTGCAATTAAAGTGGAATTAGTGTCATTAGGCATTTCGAGGCGAAGTGGCTTACCGGCGTCGGGAAGGTTGAGTTTTCTTGTGGCTTGTCTTGGAAGGACATCGTTGACATGGGTGACAGCTTTTTCTTGTTGCCTTTGTAGGGGCTTGTTGATGGTCCGGGGCAGTTTGGTAATAAAAAATCACTTGGCTCACGTGCGACTGTCCTCCAATCCGTTAGAGTTTTCTTCGTTAAGTTTGATTTACCTGCAGCACCACCTTTAGTATTGGACAGCCATGGGTAGGGCGGCAGTATTCGAGGGCTCAGGTCCTTTACCATTTCCGTATTTCCACCTAGCCCCAGAGGGAGCACGTTAACATCTAAGTAATTCGACCTAGTAGCTTTCGGGAGAAGCGTTCTTGTGGGAATTGACGTATTTTGACTGTAACTGGAAGGGTTCTGCGATAAGTGATCTACTTCAGGGAAAACTGCTGATCGGATACTTACTTTTTCCCGCCCTTTTGTTGAGCTACTTGTTGCAAACCTAAAATATTGTTACTCTTCTTTTGGCTAAAATATTGCCCGCCAACCGACAGATTGCTAACTGGGGAGAGTCGTTTGTTTTGCGCATTCTGCTCGAAATTTTGAGTCACCATCGCCAGCTCTGGCTGCAGGGATTGGAACTGGACAGGTGATGGAGGCATTTCAATTTGGTTTTGTGTGCAGTACTGTGATTTATCTGATTGGGTTTTGTGTAGCTTTGCAGACAAAACCCGCGGATCCTTGGAATTATTTTCACGAAACACCAAATTGTTGATGCTAATCTGCTTGATCTGGTTCCTCTGCTGAGAATTAGCCAGATAGTGTCTGAAAGGAGCCAACTGCTCTTCATTACCAAAACTTAACCTATGGCCATTAAAATTCGATAGAGAAATTTGCGACACCCGCTCCCTTGTGCTGCCAGCGACTTTCGCCGATGTTTCTGCCTTATTTTTCGACCGGTCGTCTCCACTTTTGTTCCCCGACTCAAAACCATTTATTCGCTTCAGAAGCGGATTTGTTTGCGTTTCTTGGTTAATTTTTGCTCGCAATTCTGGCAAAAAATTGTTAACAAAATCATCTCGGGTGAAGAGGTCATGTTTAAGGAGAGCTTCGGTGTCGGGTCGCAGGTCCCCATCCATTCTAAGGCACTGAGTTAGGAAATCTAGGCTATCTCTGTTCCAGTCCGGGAACATTTCCATCAGGCTGGTGTTTTGCTCCTGCTTCATTCCTTTGAACATTGAATTCTTGGTTATGAGCACTTGGTGTCGGGAATTGAGTTTCCCCAGCACACGAACTATTTGGAACAATTGATCGATATCACTTTCTCCCGGAAAAAGAGGTTCTCCTGTCATCATTTCCGAATAGAGACAACCCACAGCCCAAATATCGACTTCTTTTCCATATCGGGGATCGCCAACGAGCAGTTCAGGCGACCGGTACCACCTGCAAATAGATTTCGATGTATTCCTTTGGTCAGCTACAATTTCTGTGCTGCATTTACCTTGTTGCCACATAATCTGTAAAGGTTTCATTCTCCGTGTAGAGTCTGGCAAATCCGAAATCACAAAGTTTGATAACCCCCAATCGGGAAACAAGGACATTTTCTGGCTTGACGTCTCTATGAATTACCTGAAATGTGGACCAATTGTAGTAAATTTAAGAAATAATTAATTTGGCTTACGTTATGCGAGTGAATAAAGTCTAAAGCCCGTAAGACTTGAAAGATGTACTTCCGTGATGTTAGAAAGCCTAATCCTCCCGCTCTTGCCTCTAGTTCCTCTAAAACCGTGTGCTCCAGGTATTCGAAGACGAGAAAAAATCGCTTTTTCCTCCGAAACACTTCCAGCATATTGACGAGATTGTCATGCCGTAGCTTCTGCAAAATTCATAGGTTTCTACATTAGAAGCAAATCTCAAATTAGAATTAAAGTAAAAAATGAAAACTAGAAATGATCTTCTCATGGAAATTGTGATCAAAAGGTAATAAAAATTGATGAGCTTAAAATTTGGCCACAGTTTCTGAACAGCAATAAAAGAAATAAAGAAGGTCTTGAATTCGTTCCGTGTTTACGCCATCAGCCCTGCAGGCAAGACCTTGACTCTGGCAAAAGAAAACTGACTGTCCTTAAGTTTCAGATTTGCTACAACAAGCCGAGGACTACAAGATTAAAGTGGTAATTGACCCCACCTTTGCGTGTCCGATTTTAATCATTCAGACGAAAAATAAAAATAATGTTCTACTGTATACTTTAAATTCGTTGCAGTCTTTCAGACAATAAAAATTGACAGTATGTACTGACCCTGGGACCCACACAGTATATCAAAAACCTCTGTTTTGCAGGGATGTAACTGTGAGCGACTTCATGGTTGTCCCAAATTGACGTCCATACTTTTCACGTTCCTAGAGTCTCTCGCACAAAGGATCTTAGGATCAGGAGTGTACCTCTCATAGGAAACATCCTCAGGAGGAACAGTATTGTAGGCCAATATTGTCCGGTTCAGATGAGATTGTAAATGTCGAGTCGGCGCACAATGATAACACAGGTCGAATTAACACCAACAATGATAATCCTGTTCACGATAGTGGGCAAATTAAAACTACTTCCCAATCTGATAATCTCTCAGGAACAAGTCCTAGAAGCACCTCATTTCTTTATAACATTTTCCAAAGAATCTTTAGTTCATGTCAAGACCTGGGTATACAAGTTCGCCCACACCCTGTCGAGTTTAGTCAAGCCAACGAAATTGACAGACAGAGGCTTGGGTGGTCCGACGAAGTAGTGAGGCTTCTTTCTAAACATTAGCCAGAGCTAATAACTAATAACATCCGGGAGGATAATTCCTAGTATAAATCCGCATCTTCTGTAAGAGTTCCCTTCACGGACACTTGAGTCGATCAAGAACAGGCGTGCTAACGATACGTCCACGGTCCAGGTCCCAGCATGATAGAGCGGTAATACGAAACGAATGGACAATTGGTCTTCCAAATCGTTCATTCGAGTGATAAGAGACCCGGTTCTTGGTTGGCTCCGGAGCCAATTCCCAAAGGTTCGTCAGCCGCAAGGTTCACATCTCATAGATGAAAGGACAGTTCTCGATTATACCTGGTAAGTCGAGAGGACTCAAGACAGTGCTCTGAGGAAATCCAGGATAGAATACTCACCTTCTGATAACTTTTCAAACTCAATCTCTGGGATCCCATAACTTTTGAGAAAATAAAGAAGTCGGAACTGGACAGTAATACCAATCCAGGGATAGACAGTATTTCTTCTAAGACGTGACCTCATGTAGATTCACCACTTAAAGATGTATACCGTTCGATTGCGGGGTGAGACTCCCCCGAAGTTTCTGCAGTCGGGGGTCATTTTTGTGTCAAAGTGTTCTGAAGGCACGGTCTAGCCCAACAAATTGAGACGCTGTTGGTTTTGTCTATAATACCCGGACATTTTCAGAAAATCCTTGTTAATAGACTTACAAATCAGTACGATCATGACAATCGTCAGAGATATCTCTCGATAGGGCCTCTCTCTTGAAGGCGATATTTTCATTTGGCTGCCGTGGATCTCACGAAACGGTTTCACATAAAATTTGTAGAATATATATGTCAAGTCTATTCAAAAAATCTGAATCTGAGTGGAACTTTCTCCCATCCCTCATATTCGTTAGACTTGATTCCATCGGAAGTGGTATACTTTTTCCCGCTTCTACAAAACTTTCTAAACTAAGTAGTTGAATATCTTTGTCGCAAAGGCGAGGATTTTTGTAAGAGGGAAGTTGAGCAAGGTCTTCATTTTCAATTAGTTCAAGCCTCAATATGAAAAGCATTAGAGAAAAGCTCTTAAGAGAATGTGTTTTGGAACAGTTTGGAAAGATTTACGTACGAGGGTCGTTCAAAATGTATCCTCAGTATCGGCATGAGGAAAAACGAATAATAACTTGAAATAATTTCTATTTTTCAATGTAATCGCTCATAATCTCAATACACTTATTACATCCAGAAATTAACTTTTCAATTTTCTGTAAAAAATACCCATCTTCTTTGTCTAAAAAATGTGCGTTAATTGCCTTGAGCTCTTCATCGTCAGAAAATCCCTTTCCATGAAGATCTTTCTTCAAATTCGGGAATAGGTAGTAGTTACTAGGGGTCAGGAGCGGGCTATAGGGTGGGTGGTTTATTTCTTCGAAACCACAATCTCGCACAGCAGCCTTCGAAACAGGCACCTTGTGGAGAGGCGCATTGTCATGAAAAAGCAACACACTTGCAGTCAGTCATGCCACTGCATTGACTCTTGTTTACTCTCAGGGTCATAATGATGAACCCAAGTCTGATGCTGATCTCTAGTAACAATCTGTTCCAAAATGCTCGATGTAGCTTCACCACGGAGCTCTAAAAGCTCTTTTCAGCAATCGATTCGCATTTGTTTCTGAGGTGCCGTTAGCATTCGCGACACCCATCTTGCATTGACCTTTGTAAAGTTAAGGTGGTCATGAAGAGTAAGAAATTGGGTTCCAGCGGATAAGTTTGTTATCACTGCTAATATTTTTATTTTTATTAGGACTTCTTCTAGTCCATTTTTATTCATTTTTTCACATTTCTTCCGTAGTGGCAGTAACCGGTCCGCCCGGGTGAGGGTCGTTTTCAATGCTGACTTTATTAAATTTACTTGACCACTTTTAAACAGTAGATAATGACGGTGGAGAGTCTTGGTGAACGACTACAATCTCTTCGTAGATGAAATTGAAATTTTGTATTTATACCTTCAGATAGTGTCACCAGATAATTAAATAATTTAACTACCCACATCATAATCGAATCGAATGATACCTCGCAAGACAGGATATGTTTCTCAGTTTTCATTTAACAACACTTAAATACTCCGCGTAATATTATTTGTATAAAGTAGTTACTATTACTTTTTGGAAATCAATAATTCGTGAGAAGTGGCCCCAGAACTCTGTAAGCCCATCATTTTCACAACGTAGTAATTTAGTTTTCAGATATCCTTGATTTGCTCCAATTTGCTACATCCCGTAGAACAAAAATTTAATTACACCAGAATGTAAATTATTATTACATTAAATAGTTTCCGTTTTCTGCCCATAGCGTTCATTTTTTAAATAAGACCCAACAATCCAGACAATTCTGTGACATGCAAAATATCTTAGTCGAGGGGCAGTATAAATTCCTGAAATTACTAAGTAGACCCTATAAACGTATGCATATGCAAACACGACATAGGCTGAGTGCTGTTATATCCTCCACCTGCTACAAAGGAACTCAAAAAACCTCAAAGAAGGACAAAACTTATATAAATCTCCCTGTAATTGCATATAATGCAACAGCAGTCATATACTCGGTGCTGTACAGAAAACGATTAAGAAGGCTGCCTGATATATCATGGGATGGAATCAGGGAAGCACAGTACAGGAAGTGGTGTATGCATGTTGCTGTTGTACATATGTAGATTCCATAAAAAGGGATTCCACT
>QYTT01095582.1:137388-150434 GCA_006980735.1 Dasypogon diadema
AGTTGAGCAAGGTCTTCATTTTCAATTAGTTCAAGCCTCAATATGAAAAGCATTAGAGAAAAGCTCTTAAGAGAATGTGTTTTGGAACAGTTTGGAAAGATTTACGTACGAGGGTCGTTCAAAATGTATCCTCAGTATCGGCATGAGGAAAAACGAATAATAACTTGAAATAATTTCTATTTTTCAATGTAATCGCTCATAATCTCAATACACTTATTACATCCAGAAATTAACTTTTCAATTTTCTGTAAAAAATACCCATCTTCTTTGTCTAAAAAATGTGCGTTAATTGCCTTGAGCTCTTCATCGTCAGAAAATCCCTTTCCATGAAGATCTTTCTTCAAATTCGGGAATAGGTAGTAGTTACTAGGGGTCAGGAGCGGGCTATAGGGTGGGTGGTTTATTTCTTCGAAACCACAATCTCGCACAGCAGCCTTCGAAACAGGCACCTTGTGGAGAGGCGCATTGTCATGAAAAAGCAACACACTTGCAGTCAGTTTTCCCTGCCCTTTCTATTTCATTGCTTCCTGCTGCGTTTATGATTTCACCTTTTTTCGCGTACTGGATCAAACAAATTCCGTTCGAGTTCCAAAATACTGTGACCATGATTTTTCCAGCCAATGGAGTAACTTTGAACTTCTTCGGGAGATCAGTACCCTTCTTATGCCACTGCATTGACTCTTGTTTACTCTCAGGGTCATAATGATGAACCCAAGTCTGATCTCTAGTAACAATCTGTTCCAAAATGCTCGATGTAGCTTCACCATGGAGCTCTAAAAGCTCTCTTCAGCAATCGATTCGCATTTGTTTCTGAGGTGCCGTTAGCATTCGCGACACCCATCTTGCATTGACCTTTGTAAAGTTAAGGTGGTCATGAAGAGTAAGAGATTGGGTTCCAGCGGATAAGTTTGTTATCGCTGCTAATATTTTTATTTTTATTAGGACTTCTTCTAGTCCATTTTTATTCATTTTTTCACATTTTCTTCCGTAGTGGCAGTAACCGGTCCGCCCGGGTGAGGGTCGTTTTCAATGCTGACTTTATTAAATTTACTTGACCACTCGCAAGACAGGATATGTTTCTCAGTTTTCATTTAACAACACTTAAATACTCCGCGTAATATTATTTGTATAAAGTAGTTACTATTACTTTTTGGAAATCAATAATTCGTGAGAAGTGGCCCCAGAACTCTGTAAGCCCATCACTTTCACAACGTAGTAATTTAGTTTTCAGGTATCCTTGATTTGCTCCAATTTGCTACATCCCGTAGAACAAAAATTTAATTACACCAGAATGTAAATTATTATTACATTAAATATTTTCCGTTTTCTGCCCATAGCGTTCATTTTTGAAATAAGACCCAACAATCCAGACAATTCTGTGACATGCAAAATATCTTAGTCGAGGGGCAGTATAAATTTATGGAATTACTAAGTAGATAGACCCTATAAACGTATGCATATGTAAACACGACATAGGCTGAGTGCTGTTATATCCTCCACCTGCTACAAAGGAACTCAAAAAACCTCAAAGAAGGACAAAACTTATATAAATCTCCCTGTAATTGCATATAATGCAACAGCAGTCATATACTCGGTGCTGTACAGAAAACGATTAAGAAGGCTGCCTGATATATCATGGGATGGAATCAGGGAAGCACAGTACAGGAAGTGGTGTATGCATGTTGCTGTTGTACATATGTAGATTCCATAAAAAGGGATTCCACTTCCACTTGACGTCGGTCTGCGACTTTGCATTGAACTTTAAAATTTATGTAACGCCTAAGTCCGCGTTTGCATGCAATCACGCCATATTTTGCTAATTTCAAGTAGTTCTGGGTAATCTAGGGCAACAAGGGGAGGGTCTTCGGTATATCTGCCCTGTATAGAAACTTAAAATAAATCACCGTAGAAGATAAGTGTTTAGAGCGTTTCTCAGATTTTATGAAGATAACTTTAAAAAGCGGAAAGAAAACGGGAAGACTATCTATCCGCATGCTACCAATTGCCCTGGGGATGTTTTTATTAATTTTTTGTATTCGGGAATTTTACCTATTTAGAAAAATGGTATGCAGGTGGATAAAACAAAACATAAATACACAGAACTTCACGCAATTTGGATTTTGATTAAATGCTGTCAGGTGACGGGGCCCGGTAAGATGTCACTCCCAGTAAATTTTTGATTAGCGCTAAAACAATCTCAACTTTTGGTTGATGTGCTGACAGAAAGCTGTGCTCCGTCCAGATTAAGAACAGTATTCCCGTTGTCTCCCGTTGTGTTAGGTAACCCCCACAATTCCTTAGTCGTTCTCGCAATCGGGGTCATGTTCCACAATTGACGATGCTGGTTTTCGCCCAATCTACGATACGCTCACATGAATATTTGGAGACCATCCCCGTGCGAAAGGGTAGACAATTGGAAGCTGACCCTCTCCGTACCAACTTGCCTACTTTTTTATTACAATAAATGCAACCATGGCCTGGTACCCATAGAATAAATATCTTGTTATTTCCGGACAGATCCTTAAGTACATGTTTGCAGTCCATAACTAGCTTGGAGGTGACGCAAGATATCGCAAGAGCTTAAATAGCCGCTTGGCTCTCCATATAGATTACAGTTTTCAGCCGCAGAAGATACAAGTTCTAAAGACATCTATCCGTCACTAGAATTGCCTTTATCTCTGTCTAAAAGATCGTCCTATACTTTTAAAGGTGCAGCGGGGGTTGTACTCCCAAATCCCCACAGAATAAATCACCTGCACCTCAGTTTTTGAACCATCCTTTATTAGTTGCATCACCGAATGAGGTTCCCAATCCTCCTCAATCCGGGAGAAATTTTAACCTCAAGCTGTGACGCCTCGAGTAGATGATCGTTGCGGCTCTTATCACCTTAATAAGACTCGTGTGGCACAAGTAAGTCTTCATATACCCAACAACCAACAGATGCAATCTTAGAGGCGCCGATACCTGCCACTTTTTAATGTGGATACCTGGGTACCTGTGTACAAGATATTAAGGCTTATCTTCAGTGCTTGTGTATTAGTTGAGATGAACGCTCCTGATATGCTGAGCAGATTTCTTCGATGTAAAATTTCACTTCAAAAATTCAGTTCAATTTTGAACTTTTTGACCTTACAGAGGGCGAAATGGAGACATCTAGTAGGTTAGGAATCAACAGATTCTTGAAACGTACGAAGAACTCTGCAGTCAGGCGAGGTAATATGCCGCAAGTCTTATGTGATGAACAATTCCTCAAATGTGAGAACCCTATCCAAGGTGCTAAAAAAGTCGTTTGCGACGTCCAGACGGGTCCGTCAACCGGTCTCCGTCAAGGATTTCCCCAGATGTATCAATTATCGAACCGAGTTCCATTCCACAGACGCAATACGGTTTCTTGTTGTATGACAAAAGTACTCAGCCAGTACGACTGGTTTCGGAGCACAAAGTCCAAGTTATGCTTAGAGGCAGCAGGAACCTCGGAGACTATTGTCCCTACATTCGCTGGAGGGTTCTTCTCTCCCACAGAAAATCGGATGACTTGTCGGCCATGCACAATTTCAATCTTAGAGGCGGCTCGCACCACCTCCGCGAGCTTCGGCGCTGTTTTTGGCATTACAGCAAGTGATGACGCCGTGGTTGAGGTCGAAACCGAGGCTTCGGTGTTGTTGGTGCTGCTGGTGACGTTGACACCTCTGAAGGCATTAATGTCGATGGTAGCCCTTTGGCAAAATGTGAAGGTATTGTCCCCTTAACTGCATTAGCCTCTTCGAAATAACTCAACAATTTTACTAGAATCCTTAGCAAGACTCTTGTTTTTATTTTTTTCTCTGGGGAGGCTTACAAAAGAACTCACTTCCAATTTGCCAATTCTAGATGTTGTGTGCGGATAGCTTGGTCCAATTTTGTTAATTGGTTGATTTAATCATTGTTCCTAACGACTATACCTGACACCTCGAAATCTCCCAAATCGGCGAGCATGACCTTCTTCAAATCCAATACCGCCTTCTGTATTTGTTTTAAGCGATTCATTGCTATGTTCTCATAACATCTTACACGTCAGACTATCGTAGTGGATCCATTTTTCACCATACGCTTCAAAAATAAGACATCTTCTTAGCATTTCCGGAACAAACTGTACGTAGATCTGAGAATGGACGAAGTGGTCTCGGCTTCAAATACTAAGCCAAAAAACATATTGGAGCTGGTGCAAATGGTTTTTAACCTTGGTGTGAAATATATTAAATACTGCGCCCACGGAAGAGTACAGCGATGGCTATAAGGATCCCTTTTATAAGAGACACATACAGCATACACATAGAGCCCATATTTCAACCCAAGTAACTTAAATAAAAACAAAGCGACTATAATACATTTTAAAAACAATATTGCAACGAATATATTGTTGGACTTACTTTCAACATTCTTATTTCACGAATTGCCATTTTTCGTACGGTTGGATCATCCTCAGTTTCCAAAAATTTCTTTATTGCCACATACTGTCCAGATTCTCGGTGACGACATCTCATAACCAACCCGTAAGAGCCTTCTCCAACCACATTGATGACGTCATATTTTTCCATGCTTTCTGTAAACATTAGGTAAATTAGCATATTAATCACTGACTGCCAGCAAATCATTGTTAATGCCTGAAAAATTTGATTCCCTATGGATATATGACAACAAAACATGAATGTGCCTAACTACTCTACATACATGTATACTGCAGTTAGGTTACGTGCAGGAACAGGGAGAACTGCCACCTCATATTATTCTTGTTAAATTCCACTGTCAGAGTGCTATTACTTAAGAGTCGGGACGATAATTTCAGAGGGAGGAACTCCCCCTGCATATTGGACACTAAGGAGCCAGAGAGCGACAACAGAAATGGGTGATGTGTGTGGTAAGTCGTTGACCGCAAAGTTTCGTGTCGGTCGCCTTTTCTAAGGTAGCCTGTTCAAGTTTTTTTTTTGAATATTCGGAAAATCGATTTCCTCGTCGCTTGATCTTATCTTAATCGAATCATGGTTACAAACGGGGCTACACGGCAATGTGACGTATTCCTACGGCTCCGTGCAGAAGAACGTATTGTATGCCTGTGAATATGTTGTTACTGCGACAGCTGCATACAATATTATTGATTCAAATCAATGTATAATGCACCTTTCGTTCACTGCTTTTGTTTCAATGTACATCGAACTAAACAAACTACCAATCAAAATTTTAAGAAAGCACTTTTATATTTCTAGCGGCTTCACCAATGAATGTATTCGTTCTCAATTTTAAACTTTTAAACTTGTTTCTCGAGATAAATCAATTGCATGTGAAGTCGAGTGTCCTCAACTGAAAATATTAAGGCATGTCTTGATTTAGAAATATCCAGCGGTTATTAATAGGAATTGTGTCATTCTACACCATGACAATGAGAATACAACACAAAACCCCCGCCGAGCATGTCCTCTATATAACCGGAGGATTCCTCGAATAAGTTTGAATCGCAATAAATTAAGAACCTTCAAAGAGAGAATGAATGAGAAACGCGATATTAATATATTTAAATTTTCAGAAGTCTGCAGATGAGAATGCTCACTGTGCTGCCAGTTTTCCAAGATAGACCAAAAAGAAATATTAGTTGCCTACGAATTAACAAGGTACTCAGACTGCAACCGACCAATGCTCGCGAAACGGTGAAATCTGATCAAATTGTCTTAATCCAAACACAAATTTCATACCTACAATTATTAAAAAGAACATTTAGTTTTCTAGCGTAATGTGAGCCTAGGTGACGAAAAAGCAGACTACCATTATTAAAATATGGTAACAGCAGTGTCCTCACCTGTCTTGCACATATCTCGCTTAGCAATATATCAGCCGACAACCATAGCCTACGTAAACTCATATACACTTTAGCCAATGTGTAGCTTGTGTCGCTTATAACCTGCATTGTATTGTTGAGATAAATTTTTAAATTTTTAACAGACTCAACATTAGAGAGTACAAAAGAGTTGAGAGCATTCGGCGGCAGATCATTCGAATCGATATGCTCCCTGTACATTGCTATGGCCTGAGATTTACCTTCCCGCCAAGGCTGTGCATAGTATCGTAGGGTAAGCCTTGAGATTGGCATTACTGTAAAAAGGAAGCCCACGTCGACATCCTCTCCAGTTCATAGTTAATGCGACTTATACAGTCCTCCATCAAACCAATTGGGCAAGTTAAATATATTTGTAGATCGTCTGCGTACAAATGGATCTTTGTATCAACGCTAAGTAGATCGTTAATAAAATCGCTAAATAAGAACAGCCCATGTGTTGAGCCTTGAGGTACTCCATTTAATAGCGGTAGCACCCCTGAATTGCTGCATTCTATCGAACAGGCAGCTATGAATTAGAGAAATAGGTTATTGGCTGCCAACCAAAATAGACAATGCTGACCGCGTCATTGAACCGGAAAAAGTCACAGTTTCCGAAGGCAAATACTTTGATTGGTGCATTCACTCATTTTGTTCATTTTGTTTTTGAAACGAATGCTCAAAAAACGCCAAAAATAGCCGAGTTTCAATTCAATCTTCTAATAATAGCGCCCAAGCATTTTAATTCTCAATTTTCTTAATAACTAAAACTACACCATTATTACCGTTAACTCAATAGAGGAGATTTATGAAATGTCATGACTTTATATAGAAAACATGTTTAGATTAAATAAGACAAAAAAGTTTCAACTTATTAACGCATATTAAATACTTAGCAAAAGATAATGTAATAATAACATCATTGTCCAAAGTTGTTAATAACACCGGACCAAGATGGCTTGCCTGGGGTACTCCGCAGAATACGGAAATATCGTTAGCAAATATGTTTTCAATTCGTACAAGTTGCCTGCGGTTAATAAAATATGACTAAACCATGTTAGGATAGCGTTGTGAATCCTTAAACCTACCAATTTTTCAGCACGAAACAATATTTTAACTAATATTCTATCGGAGGCCTTAGAGATTTCATTATAAAGTACGTCAACGTGATTGTCATTTTCAATATTCTGACACAAAAATTTGTTACCAAATTCGTGACCCCAATGGCTCCTAGCAAAAACCTATGCTAGTAGCTTCAATATAACATTCATTATAGGGACCCTTAGATAATTCCTGAAATCATAGGCAAACAGTAAAGTTAAAGGAACTGAAGAGGAAATTGGGAAATTAACTTGAAAATGTTGCAAGTGAGCCACAATTTTTTGGCACGAAATTACTGTGCAAAGTACAATTCTTGTCAGTAGAACTGCCTCCACGAAATATGCCCCTGTGCAGGATTTGAACCCACACTTGTCAATTATCAACGAAATCAACTTGTATCAATGCCCACATGCAGCAAGATTTTAGGAACACAGCAAGATACTCCTTCTACCAGGATTCATGATATTTTAAATTTATCAAATCCATTTCATCTTTTATTTAAGAAATTTGAAGTAACACAAAGTGATTAAATGTCAACAACCCTGTAATAAATAAATTAAATCTCTCGAATGTCCATCTTTAGAACATTTACGGGTTAATGACTTTTAAACCCGTAAAAATAACTTTCAATCGCTTTTTATGAATAAGCCATGGGAAATAACATTTACTGAAGTCCAGCCATACAGAAAGAAAGAATTAGGTTAAATTAATATCCTGTAATATCCTTCATTAGAGTCTTTTGGAGGACGTTAGCCGTTCTAATTACTTCAATTACAAGTACATCGTCCCCCTTGATATGTATCTACAAAAATTACCCAAAAATTAATTCCACACTTGATTGAATGTCGATAACTTGATTGATTTTCACACTATGAAAATTATTTTTGCGGTCAAAAGTGCACATAATACGGTGTTGTATTTTGGTTGGCTTGTACTAAGTTACTGAATTATATAAAGCCTGAAAGGAAAAGGTCTAAGGATGTGACCTTTCGCCTTGAGAACTGTTTGAACAATCGCAGTCTACAATTCGTTGCTCGCGTGATATACCAAACAAAGTGCGGATTCATGCCTGTACCTTGTGTGAAACTTGAAATTACTTTCCTCAATCAATTTAGCAGAATGTCAAAGGGCGGATCAACAGGATAAACAAAATAACACACGTGCCAAATGGTTGCGGATGTGCCAATTTTGGGGTAGTGGAATATTTTTAGTGCGCTTAATTTAGAAGGAAGGAGATATAATGGATTGATTGCTTACGGCTACATAAAATCGTTTTTGGCATAAAATCCGACGACATTAGGTCAGAGATTATTATCCTGTATTTGTGAACATATCGTCACGTGAATTCTTCTTAAGTGTCCATCAGAACCTTGTGTTCAATGACCTGTTGGACAATTAAAAATTCGCCTGATGATATGTAATTACATACTTTCAATGAATGAAAAATTATCAATATAGTGGATCTTGAAGGGATAAATCAGGCTTCACAACGTAAACGCGATTAGAAATCATGCTAAGGAACTTTTGTCTATAAGGGTGGAGGTATTATCATTGTGGAACTTTTTTATTTCCTAACATTTAACAAGGTAATTAAGTAATACACAATTAATAAAGATGTACCTATATAAAGTTTACATTTTTTAAATTTAAATCATAACAAAATGGCACGGTCCCAGAATTATTACTCTGATTCTCTCTTTTTTGCTTTATGCACCTCAGGGTGTCTATTATACCAGCTTTTCCTTGATAATTGACCTAACTCTGAAGGTCCGAGACCTTAAATATTTTCATCAGCCTACTAAGCATAATGTCCTCAGTGCGTGAATATTTATTCAGAATATGGAGTGGGAGTTTGCTGGTACTTTAGACAGAGACTGCATATTACATTCTCTTCTCCTCAGACAATTTCTTTCCAGGAAGTTTGGCCAGGTTTATTAGTCCAGTATTCCCTTTGTCGACGTAACAGTCGCAGATTGTTCGTTTTATAGAGCTGCAGTAGGACAATTCTACTGATGAGAATTGTATTTACAAAGCTGCTAGGATGTTGTCCTCTTCCTTAAAAATTTCCCTCCGTTTAAGTTGTGCCCCTGAGCTTAAGCAATACCTTAAAAAATGAGTACCGTCCTCAGCAAGACATATTTTCTCCAAATAGGCAATGTCCAGTGAGAAAGCCAGTAATGGTCTTCAGCTCAACCATGTTGAGTCAGAGTAATAAACTCGTCCTCTGTTACGAATAGGTAATATACCTCTTCGTTTGTTTTTGGTCCTTGCTTCTCAGCTAGAGAAAAGCAGAGATTTTTTTTTGTAATTGGTCCTTGGAATACCCGCAGAGAGGTTCGGATCCAATGAAACGTGAATGTGCACCGTCCTTTGCAAGTCGGTCTGGAGTTTCGCTGTGTGCATAATAGGATTGTTCCCTGAGCTTAGGTAACAGTTCAAAAACAAAAAAATTAACGTTTGCGCATAGTTCTATGGCTTTATCATAAAATCCTATCCCTGTTCTACTTTGCATTCTAGATCCTGACAGGGTATCATGCCTGCTGATCACCTTGAATCGCAAGCTAAAGTTGTGCCTTATTGGTATAACATCCAACAAAGACAACGATTTTTTTTTTAAATTCTTTAAGAATTATTAGGTGTCCACGCGTGCAGTTCGACATTAGGAGCTGCATCCTTTGCAGACTAATGACAGTTTAGACAATTTCGGTAGGAGCTCCTTCCCCACCAGGATCCCTCTTTAGAGGCAGCCCTTGGCGGCCGTTATGGTGGCTATTTCAACTCCCAGGTTAGCTGTTGGCAAAAATCAAAATTGAAAATTTTTTCCCTTGTCTAAGTTCCATTAAAGGCAAAATTTTGACGACGGAAGTAGGTAGCGAAGTACCACCTTTCCATGGTAAGGCCATCTCGACTGTATGGCTGTGATTCTCTAAAGCTTTCAAAATCTTTCCCCTTAACAACTTGTATAAAACTATAAGCATGAACTTTATATGGAAGCAAATATAAATTTGGGGAAATCCATATTAGAAAATATCCCTAATTTTCCGTAAGTTGAAAAAATGGAGAAAAAACACTTGATAGAACCCAGGTTTCAAAAATCAAAATTGGAATTTTTTCCTTTATTTAAGTTCTACTAGGAGATCCCTGTGCAATTGCACAAATTGAAGGTATATGAGTGACATAACGTTTTTATATGTTCCCTCAATTTGCACCTTAAATTTTAAAGCGCGTTTTTTCCAGAGGTGTCCCCTGTAGGCCTAATCCTCTCATGCAAGCAAGCAGTAAAAAGACACTTGCAAAATATTTTACCATGAAGAATAATGAAAAAAGTTCCAATAAATCCATGTATTACATACTTATCGGTGGCAAACACCAAACTTAACACCAAAGTTACCCAGGAACGCAAACCCAAAGTAATGAACACAACCCCGAACTGATGGGGATCAGTGTTGCCATTATAAAATTTCAAGAAAAGCTCGATGAAACTCCATATAAAAAAAGTGGCTGAAATACAGAACCGGGAGCTTTCTTTGTATAATTAATATATAGATTAAAAAAAATTTTTTAAAAGCTTGTTCTTTGCTTGTCAAAATTTTGCTTTGGATGGAATTGAAACAAGAAGGAAAATTTCTCAATTTTGATTTTTGAAATCTGAACTCCAACAAGTGCTTTTTTTCTATTTTTGCAACCTAACTGTTATCCTTCGGCTAAACAGCATTTTTTTCACTCATAATATCGTTGAGGCTTCTGTACCCGTATTTAAGGTCCATGGCAAAGGTCCCCACAATGTGTATTTGTTAAGGCCCAGAAAGTTTTTGTTTTTAAATTAAGCCTTATGTTTAAAATAAAGTCCGAATTTAATTGTCCTCGTTTCTAAAAAAAGAATCTATATGTCTTCTTTATAACCGAACAGAAATAGAGAGGTATTTTTTTAGAAGAAGTCAAAACATGATGAGGTAAAAATCTTAAAAAATTTCTAAATTATGCGATACAGATAAATGCACCTTAATTAACTACATCAGTGTATAACGAATTCGAAAAAAATAATGTAGAAAAGAGTTAAGGTAGTATTTTACCTTAGAAATCCCAATATTTAAGTAAAATTTTTATTAACCTAATAAGAATTTTTATTTATTTAAGTTTGTGTCCGTAACTGAACTGGAACCTCAATACTCCCTAATTTGTGTACTATATGAATAAATAAACACAAAATAGGACTTTGTAGTTATTCCTTAGTAGCGCCTGGCTTTTTGTATGTACGTGCAGCAATTTGAGCCGAACAAAAATTTGGGAGGTAAAAGCATAAAAAGTTAGTGTTAAGGGTTTGCTTCTATGTCATGAATGACAATAGTGCCAGTGTGACGAAACCTGGAGAGTTAGGTCTATCTAACCCCGCATGAAAATAACCCTATTTGAATGAAATTATCATTAAGGTTCATTCTGTTGTCATGACTAATTACGAGTATTAAATATAAAATCAATACTTCCTCCTTCCGCGCTTAATTGTTTCGCGAGTTTCGAATTTTTAAGCTTATTTCATTGTAGTTAACAATTTCTCAGTTTTTGTATTGTGTAAATTATCTTAAAAAGTTTATTATAATTTGAGTGAGATAATTGACACTCCAAAACACTACACAGCTTTAATTTTAAATAATGATACATTTAAATATAGCAAATTCGTGATAGGGAAAATTATGTAAAAGAAGTACTCTTTGTTAAATTATTTTCGAAAAAAAAAATCATTACATATTTACAGAATTAACTACACACATAGAAATTGCAATCTACTGCAAAAACTTAATTCTTGAACAGGCCCATACTATGCGATAAAGGGTTAACCATTTACATTCAAATGCGCCTGTGAATCGCCATTATATTGCATCAAATTATGCGTTGATTTTTAATTGGCATAATTAATAATAATATAAATAAAGTTCAGAAGTTATGCTTGCATTTTACGAAAATTCTTCCGATTGTTTTTACAAATTTAGATACAGAGAAAGTTTAGTGTTCTCACCGTCCACGTTTTCTTCATATGCCGCATTTTTTTATTCCCACAATTTTACCCTTTTTCGTTTAAAGGATCTTTTCATGAGAGAAAGCTATACCCCTGCGGCAATATTAAAAATCACTTTGGGGTTGCTTTCTTAGCTAACTCAGTTAAGTTGGACTGATACGGAAATGAATTGCTATGGACTCAAAATAGATTCGAACTAAATCAAAAAAGACAGAGAAATGTCCATTTCTCATGACTTGTTTGCCAAGTATTTGGGGTTAAACAGTATTTGATATTAAGCAATTAATAATTTCATGGCTCAGTATAGTTGTATATGACCATATTTTGCTAAGGAACTATTACAGAGTGACACAGAAAAGTGTGTTGCAACATATGCTTAAAGTTTCTATGGGCTGCCTTGATCAACGTTTGCTCGGAGATCCCCCTTCTAACACCACCCCATCACCCTTATTTTTTAAATTGAAAATATTTCATCTTTGGAGAGAGGTGCTCTCTCTCTCTCTCTTACTTAAAATGTCCTAAATCCTGTCAAGGAATCGCAGGACAATTATATGGGACTTACTGGAAAGTAAGCGCCATTAGTTTTCGAACAGTACCTAATACTCCCCAATCCACCCGCAATTGTGAGAAGTAGATACACTTTAATGTCCGACTTTTTGAAATTAAAGTAAAGACTCCAATATTTTATCCTTCGTCCTGCAAAATTGTTACGGTTTTTTTTGAAAAAAAATGTTGCAGCCTTCAAGGGCTTTTAAAAAAATCAAGTCGATAAGATATCAGCCGTTCAGAAGATATTAACATTAAAAGCACGAACAACATTTCTAATTTGGAGGTGATTTGTAGCGGACGTTTCTTAATGATTTTTACCTGGTGGCTTTCTTCACTTTGCCTCTACGTTTTTGGATTTTGGCTTGCGTTCTTTGGATTTCAATTTAAATTAGCAAATACCACGGTTTTGACTTGGATTGCTTAGGAATTAGGCTTCCACTAAGATTTCGGCTTTGGCTGAGATATTGGATTTCGTTAGGACTTCTATTTTACTTTGAATTTCGGCTATGACTATTTCGGAATTGATTAGGATTTCGG
>QYTT01095583.1:5491-19214 GCA_006980735.1 Dasypogon diadema
TTACCTGATTGACTTTTTTATCTGATGAAGTATTGTAATAAAAACAAGCCAGTTATGCCAGTCGCGATTGGAGAATTGCACAAGATTGTGTAAATAAGTCATACCTGAGGATATAGATGTTGGTTTTTTTATTGTGGCTGTAAAATTCTTAATCTTTTATTTATAAAAACCAAATAAAACGAAAGAAGATAATAAAACGTACATAACATTATAATTGTTTGTGCTGTTTACGAAAAAAACAAAAAGCTTTTCTACTAACAGCGGAGGAATGAATTGATTAAATTCATAAAAATTGTAAGTGAAATTATTGTAGAAAAGACTACGTCATTATGCACGTCTCATAACTATTCGCGTTCAAGAAGAATTGAACGCTTTTGAAATTATTCAGAATTAGTTTTGTAGGTCGCTAGTTCAAATCTAGTTCGAAGGACCAAATGTTTAAAAATGAACCTATCGAAAAATAGAACCGTTATCACAATTATTCCGTAAAAGTGGCTGCATTAAATATTATAAATCAAAATTCCTGTGGGTAATTTGTTGCAATAAATATTTGGTTGGATTTCGCTTTTGGGATCGATTCTATTAAAGGAAAAAAAAAGAGAAAAAATGGCACTTGGGGAACTTCGAAGATGACAAAAGCCAGCGAAGGAGATGTTCTAATACTGTTTTGGGTATCCATGGGATCATGCACTAGGCTCCTCTGCATCTTTGCTTAAGAGATTACTCCCTTACCGTCAAATCAAAACCCTTGTATTTTTTTTTTTTTTTAATTTTTCCTGCCTTTTTGTTTATTTCGCATTATAATGCCAACTCTTCTGCAAACCTTTTACAGTTATTGGGAATCAGTTTTGTGGGTCGCTTGTTCAAATCCGGTTCGAAGGACCAATTATTCAGAGATGAACTTATAATGACGAACTTAAAACTAGGACTCCTACTACCGATAGGCGGAATTATTGCAGTAAGCCAAACTTTACAACGAGAATAAAACTACCGCATTCCTTTCAAATGAACTATATTAGTAAAAATATGCTTTTAAATGCAATTTATCGAAATATCGACTTTCAGATTTCTCAGGTTGCAAGTAGTATTATTTCGAATGTTTCCTGATAAATTTGAAAAAGGGTACTCTCAGCTATTATATGCCACAGATTACTCACCGCCTAAGATGATATTCTATTCCACTAACTTCATAATCTATTATACCTGACAGTTTGAATCAAGCCATCCCACCGTGACGTAAATACCTTCTTTATTTTTTTTTTTAAAGATTTTTTATTTATAAAGTACGATTGGATAATAATTACGCATGGTGTACAGGGGAAAATCCATGCCATTTAGGGGATTTTCCGAAAACTTTAACGAGAAAGCTATAAAACAATAAATTAAGAAAAGGAACGATACCTGAAAACATGCAGGCTTTGTGTAAACAAAAGCCACCAAGATAAAAGTGAGTTGTTATTTTATGGCTATATAAATGAATTTCTTTAGTAGATTGGTAACCAAATGAAATATTTGAGTTAGAGCGAATAGTTTTTTTCAATTCACTTAATTGAGATACAATTTTTTGTTTTTAGTAAAACCTAAAAACATTATTCATTTCGTATACTTTAACCGTTCTTAGGCATCCAGATATCCATCACTATTTATATTGATCTAAGATCTATTTTTTCTCAACTTGGTGGGTACTTACAAGGTTCACATTAGACTCCTATGTTTGCAAAGTGGGAAGCCAGTTCATTATATAGAATTCAAAGGATCGTTCCTACGAGATACTTAAGCAATGTTAGCCTGTTTAAGTCTTTATTACTACTTCTAGAAACATTTTCCTATGGAAATATCGAATGTAATTTCTTATTCACTAGTTCAGGTAATATACGTCCTTGCAGCATATCTCTCACATATCCTCAATCTTGCCGTGAAGTGAAGTAGTATGCAGAAAGTTCAAAAAGAAGAGCACTAGTGAAATTCGTTACTTACCCACAGTTGAGATTTCAGCGCTGTAACTTCATTTAGTGGTCAGCTATGTTCGTTTGAAGTAGATGTGTTTTTGTCACTGCATCAAAATTGTACCACACTGGTGACTGGTTCCTTTTGCACGACAATGCGCCAGCCCATTTCTTGATACTCGTCACAAAATGTTTGGCCCAAAAGTCGGTTCACCGCCCGCCCTACTCGCCAGACTTTTTCTTGATTCTCTAAATTGAAAATCGCGATGAAAGGAAAACGTTTTCAAGATGTTGAAGCGATTCAAAGCAAATGTGATCAGGGCTCTGAAAGCCATTCCAGAAGAGGAGTCCTCCAGGTCGTTCCAGCGGCTGTACAAGCGCAGCAGAATTTGTATAAAACGAGAACGGGTTTATTTTGAAAATTAAATAAAAACTTATTTCTAAACTCGTTTTTTTTCATAAAAAAAATTAATCCTGGAACTTTTTGAATGAACTGGTGTATTGCCTAGGCTCAAATCGATGTTCGATCGCAATACGAATCGTGCATGTAAACTTATACGAATGCGTGAAAAATGAAACGAAGTCCGACGAAAATTGCTTCTAAAATTGCTAAGAATTATCCATTTTTTATTTTTTTTGGTAAATTTATAGTTTTTTCTCTGTTTTCTATGGGTTTCGATAAATTTTCACATTTGTTTTGACCATATCGAATAGAATTACATAATCCTGGATCCCGAAGATATATGTGTAAAATATTTTATAGGATTTTATACTGGTTCAGATATTTATCTTGGATTGCGTATTGCAAACCGAAGTCGAAAATCCTTTCTCGGATCTTTGTCACTCCCACCTGATTATTGTCATTGAATTTACAAGCAATAAGTGCGTGCTCCTTTACCATTGAAGTTGATTCTTTAATTAATTTCTGGGCACTATGAATATATTTTCAAGGTAATTGGAATGCAATAATTACTAATAATTAAATGGCAAAAGGACATCCGTAGCTTAGTGAATAACATGATGTCAGCTTCTATCAATTGTGGTGATAGACAGGCGAGAAAACAGGTGACCCCTAAAGGAATAGTCTAAGTTAGTGATTATCATGATTTATTAACATGTATTTGATAAATAATATTACTCAAAATTACCCAACTTCTCAGTAATATGCCATCAATAATTTTCGTTTTGACCTCCTGTGTAGAGCTGAGCATTTCCATGCGTGAGTTACGCACGTTTGTACGCTAATTCTCACTATAGTTAACGTATTTCTGGCCTTGTGAGCTTTCAAATTACAAATATTTCGTGAGAATTGTGTGAAAAGTCGCCACAAAATTCCAAAGCTATACTATTTGCTTAGTTCTGGCGACATTACATAAAAAACTGTGATTTACGCGGATGTTTATCGGACATGAATTTGCGCTCCGTAGTGATTTTGCCTGAATTTCTACGAAATAAGTTTTTAAAACAATATTTAAGATACAAGATACAAACTGAGAGATTCCACAAAAATACATGCCACAGAGTTTTTGATACAAATGTGATTTAAAAGATGGCAACAGAATATTATACCCAGCCTGAGTTACGAACAAGATTAGTGAGTTTTGGATTTTCGGAAGTGTGTTTGTACAAATACATTAAAATTGAATACGGTAGCACCTTTTGTTGACTTTCCTACTTATGTATGTATAGAGAAAAAAATTGATTTTTACACTAAACAATTTTCAACATAAATTTAGAAAATACACCACTTTGCAGATATATCTAAGGTTTTTTCAATAAGAGGTGTAATTTTTACAATTATGGATGGGAAAAGTAAGCGTTACACGCTTGGAGTAGTACATAAAAATCGCGTAATTCATTATAAAAATGATGAAAGTTTTGCAGAGATAATTCGTGAATTTAGGACCTTTTTCGGTTGTCATAAAGTGGTTTTTCTCTCGTTGATTAATTGTAAATTTTATTAATAACATTGAATGTTTTGGCCCATTTGATGATGTAAGGATCTACAGAAAGTGCACAAAGTGGAATATTTCCAAAAATTCCATAAATTATGATAATTTACTTTCGTTAGACTTCTAATGTGTATAATTTTTAGGATGATTCCTATCAAGCTCGAATTTTTTAGTGAATTACGATGTTTTTGCGTATTTATTTTCTATAAGTTAACATTTCTGAGTTACTGTTGTATTGAATTGATGTTGGTTCAATATTAAGCCAGCTTAATTAAGTTTACACTTTAGTAGCAAATCAGAATGAGGACTGGAAGCTCTAATCAGTCTGTCTGTCTCTTTAGCAGCTGTAGGTGCTTCAACTTTTGTTTCCAATAATATTTCATATTTTTCATCCTCTACTTATTTCTTTTTTAAACGATATATGCTGCCTACTGAGTGGTGGCCAAAATGAAGTAAAGCAGTCGCACTATCCCGTCTAAGAAAAAAACGTAACTGGCTTCAACATCAAGTTTGCTGCTGTGAATGTAGTTTATGAAATTCCGTGTTGCAAAACGGAATCACGAAAAAGTTACAACGGGTTTTAATTCCGCTAACCTATATGGCAACTTTTCTGCTATTGCTTTGTAGCGCAGAACTCTGTCAACTACGTGCAGACGTTTTCTTCTACAGACGTTCGTTCTTTTGATCTAGGTTAGGGGCTAGAGTGTTGACCACTCAGAAGTTCCGGAAAATGAATCATTGCGATGCCACATAACGTAGAATGTCGCCTGAAAAGGCTAGACCAGAACCAGCCTAGCAGTTAATGAATCTTGCCATTTCACCTAACCTTTTTGCTGCTATTTCCCCAAGTGAGCCAAAGAAGTATTCGCCCAATGTGCTCTTCACTTAGGAAGGACTGGGCTTACGCAGAGAAGTTCGACCTCCTACCCATCCATACAGCTTCTGCACAAATTGTTGAAAGGAGCACCTATCCGCTCCGCAGTCCGCATGCCTAACAAAGAGGCAATGTCCTGTCAGTGATGTTACGCAGATCTACGCGCCTCTTCCCAAAATCCCAAACAATGAAACCGTTCTCCTGGGGTAAATTTTTGGCCACAACTGCCTTGAGATATTCGCCAGTAGCTAGTTTCATCTATCGATGATGTTCCCAGCAGCTGCAGCAGCATGGTTTATTGCAGAAATCTCCGATTGAAGCACGCTACAGTAATCAGGTAGGCGGTAGGATTTCCAAACACTGCAGTAGTCCGAAAATCCTGGATAATGTATATGAAATTAATATAATTTATCTTTACAAATGTCCGAATAAAACCATATAAATTTCCGGTTCTATTTCAATATTGGAAATTTTACAGGTTTAATTGTGTAGAGGTTTGGATTTCGAAAAATGATTGCTTTATTACTGCTGTGTTTTTTGTGTTTTATTTCATACCTCAAATCATCGTGGAATTTTGCAATTATAATTCAGAAGTAAGGTTAAATGTTTCAATAATTTGCACACCGTACAAATTTTTAATTATTTAATACTCACCGTTTAAAAGTATGAAAATCAGGTTCTCTCTCAGTGATCGGACTTCTTCTGCATTTTTTGTCTGCTACGTGAAAAACTGGTTCACTCTTCTCTGTACGGTCTCAAAAGATGTGCATGCGCACCATGCTTAATTGCAACCAAACGGGCAATCAGAATTGATCACGAAACAATCCCCTGGCTCCTCTCACATCCGCTTTTTCTTGGTATTCCGGCAGTCAACTGTACCCCAGGTTATGCAATCATAATTGTATTAAGATAATCGCCACATTATTCACTTCTGTGCGCCGTTATATAACTAAAAACATGATCTTTCTACTTTTTAGTAACAAAGCCTTTTTTGTTACAGAAATAACTGGTGCCAGTCGGGGGAGCGGAGGGAAAGCAGAGCAGAGAACACTTCGTTTCTCAAGATGTTTCCTCAACTGGAAAGGGTTGAATTTCTTGTCCATCATCTCGAGATATCGCCGTGCATGCGCGCCACGGATCAACTTGAACTTGAAAACTGGTGACGGTGAGTCAAATCGATAAGTTGTAAACAAACACGATTCCACACAGAAAACGAGAGTTTTAGATAACGAAAAGCGAATACGTGAGTTGCACCAACACGTCTGCCCGGGTAAACGAGAGAATAAAGTGGGCCCCGTCGAAGTAAGGAAGTGTGTCAATGAATGGAGCGTTAGTTTAAAGTGAAATGTGCTTGAAAAGCTCCCCGAAGTAATTCAGTTTTTTCGATGGGGTTGGAGGGGGACTGACCATAGATTCGCATTGTGCAGGGAGGGATGTGGAAACATTGAGTTTCCCCCCTCCATAAAGCTATCAGTTGCTCCGCCCTTTCTTTTGCTTTCCTTTACTTTATTTTGTTTTATTCTATTCTGGAAAAAGAGCTTTCAGATAGTATTGCCAGTCCCTCAGTATTCTGCTCATCCCACAATTTGAGTGAAATCAATAGGAAACTGCGTCTCAGCACTTTTACAGGCGTCGAATACAACAAACCCGAATATGTGGATACATTTCAGGACATCATACAAAGATAGTTGAAATGACTCATTTATAAATACTAGACGTAAGGAATGCTTCTGTAATTACTGCATGCGCATATAGTATACATTTGACATTTTATAAATTCTTGACCAGTGAAATAAAGCGCAGAAATTAATTTTAGCTCGGCAAAAAAAAATATTGTCGGGACTTTTTAAAAATGGCTCCTTAAGGGACTTTTCCGTCGCATGACAAACAAAGAAAGTATTCTGAAATTTGAGTCAAGGACATAAAAACAATATTTTCTCAGTTTTGTTTATCCTGTGGACGGTATTTTTAAAGCGACGGACGTTTCAAGAATCACAAAGTTTATTTTCAAAACCAATAGCGTTTCTTCAAATTGAAATCGATTTACCTATCACCGCATTAAGGGTTTACACATTTCAAAGAAATGTGTTAAGATTAGGCTCCCCAACAAGCATGCAGACAATGCAGACATGCAGTAATTGTTGGTAAAGTTAACCAAACAAATAGATGAAAAAGGGAAATAGTTAATAATGTTAGCAGGCAAACAACTGATAACAGGACCAAACCAACAATAACGATATACGTTCTAAACTTAGGCTCTACAATATTATTCTGCCATGTAACCGTGTATGATAAGAAGACTTTTGGACTGATATTTTTATTTTTATACGTATCACCGTAATTTCTAAGGACATGAAATTATCAAAGATATACTAAACAATTTTACGGCACACTAATTTAGAGAAAAAAGTTACCATTACTAAAATAGGTGTCATTAGCCTCTTCAAATGTAAAAGCAGCGTATGGAAGGTAGTAAAACTAGTGCAAAATTTTTTAATCCTTGAAAGGATTTCGAGCCTCTTTACACAATGTTTATTAGTACATATACGAATATCTTAGGACCTGAGCTCCACGTACTGAAGAGATAAATGAATTCTCCAGTCGAGAATATCTCTAAAGCCGCGTTTCCACTCATATAAATTTTGTAAACATGTCGGGCAACTAATTGTTAACTTGTTGGTAAGCAACTAAAATTTACAACTGTTTCCATTAATATCAGCTCGCTAAAGAAACTGCGCTTTACCACCGACATATGAAACCAGAAATCAGCCCATTTGTTGTGTGACTTTACTCAGCCAACTCCCAACATGTTTCCAACAAGAATCTTGGTTCTCGATGAACGTTTCCATTAATAATAATTGTTGCCAACATTTTTCCCAACTTGTTGGCTTTGAAAATTTATAATGAGTGGAAACGAGTCTTAACAAATACGGCGCAAATGTTTTGTACAATCGCAAGGATAAAGGAAATTTAGACTAATACAGTATAATAAAAGAATTGAAAATAAGTAACGTCCCTATCAAGAATAACACCATAATGTGAAATAGAAAGATAAATCTTAGATGTTGATAAGAGACAGCCAATTGAACGTTATCAAAAACTACGTTGAGAAAACGAATTATATAAATTATATATACGTACGCATTTAACTCCAATTTTAAACTATAATATTCTTAGTGCATGAACTGCTTTTTCCTCTTTTTAGCTGCTTCTATTTATTTAAATTTGAGAAACCTCAATTAAACGAAATAATAAAATTTTCCTCCCCTTCTTGTGATGGTAGCTTTAGTTGGTACATAAATGAATTTCTAATCTATTTAAAAATAGCCATGAGGGTTTGCTCCTACCAAGCAAAACCTCATGGTTTAAAGAGTATTATCTAAAAGCTGTATGCAAATGAACCAGTTTACCAAGAATATAGCGAAAATACAGCGTGTAAAAAAAAGTTGACATAGTTGTGTAGATGTACAATCTATAACTAAATTCACCTCTTCAGTTAATAATAAACTTGGTGATATTGTATTGTATTGATTGTTTTGGACGTGCAGTGGCCATGTACAAAGAAAAGTAGATTTTTAATAGAAGCAACCGATTATTATTATTATTTGCAACAAACGCCAGAAATGAGGCCAGAAAGTTAAGGCACGATTTGCATTTTTTGAAATTCCTGGAAAAATGCACCATTTGCGTTTTGTAAAATCCCACTAAATGAGCCTTTCTTTCATCCTACTATGTTTTATGATTGAGTGAAATAAATAATATAGGTATTATTTAAAAATTAATAAAAAAAAAATGAAACTCTGAGATGCATGAACATTCACTCCAAACTTATGCAGTTGTTCAAGTACTGAAAAAATCAAGGATTACTGCCAGAAATATAATACTAAATATGAAAAAAAACTAAATTATTTCAAGGAATTCAACATTGGGGAAGGTCTAAAAATGGCATTTGTAGGTGGGGCGCGATGACTTTTGCGACAAATAAAAAAGACCTGAAATGGAGCGTTCTCTAGTTGAAAAAGGAAATAGTATTTTCTAGCTCAAATAATTCATGTTATATTTTTATTATAAGTTATAAGGAATGGATGGCGATATGTCTGTCGTAAATCTAAACTAGAGTGTGAAATAACATCTTACTTGCACTGTAAATTATAGCGATGGAAATATTGATCTGCAAAGATATGTGAGGGTTTTCGGGATTGGAAACTTAAATATTTTTGATAAAATGTATCATGAATATCATCATCTGAATATCAAAAAAAATTATCAAACACAGTTATGATATATTAGGCATTTTGGAAACCTTCCGTCAACATGAAGATTTGTTTGCTTTGGACTTCTTTCAACTACCTAACATTATTAAAACGACCATTCACTCCCCAATTTAAACTACATAGAGCACTTATGGTAAAATCCTACATAAAATGTTGCAAAGCACTTCGTTCGTAACAAAAGTGGGTAGATAAATGCCCCTTTTAATAAGTTAGGCTAGACCTTAACAAATAGCCTTTTACAAGAAAACTGATTTAATCAAAATCAAGATACTCTTCATGGGTAAAAATACCTCTAATACTTAGTAAATACTAAGGATACGTGAAATCTTAATTCAAAACTAAACAAACGAAAAATTGTTTACAGACATTGTGGGTAAATTTGCACCGTGCCTTAACTTTTTTTGTACGAATTGGTGACTTGGGTTGAATTATTGTGTAAAAATTTAAAGACTTTTATCAGCTATTTAAAATTTTTCTTGCTGGAAATTATTCTATTATTTTTGCCCTTGCAAAAAAAAAGTTTCTTAGATCACATGGCTCCCACTCTCACTTCTACCAATTATCTAGGGTATAACAAATTGTAAGGAGTTGAATATGGATCTTCATATTGGAACCTTTGCTTTTTAGTTTAAAGCTTTGCCATTTGTTGGTGATAGTGTGAAGATTTATCTTTATGCTGACGACGTACAATTGTATCTGAGCGGTCCATGTCGGTACCCTTGAAAATCTTGATGTTGATCTAGATAAAATCTTCATTTGGCCTAAAAATAACTGTTTTCAGTTAAATCGTGAGGAGTCACAAGGTATCTGTTCTTATAATAATGAATTAATCGATCGCGATATCTCATGAGTACCTTTGAATGATGTACAAAGTAACCGACCCCGAGGTTGATTGAGTAATTATATGAAATACTGCGATGATGCTAAAGCGATACTAGATGAAATACATGGTGGACTGTGAAGGCTATGGCTCTTGGCGAACATTTAACCACGGACGGAAGTTAAATTACCACAAAACACCAATCGAACTACACTGTAGTTCAGTTTACCCTTTTTTTTTGTATATATTTATGTAAGGAGTATTTTTGAATTACTGTATTGTCCTATTAATCTAGGGCGCGGCAGCTAACTGATTAATAATATTAGCATTTTCCCTAGAAAATTTAATTTACTTCGCTCAGGCTAACGATTAACCCCACAATTATATTCGCTCCATTTAGATTGCATTAAGTATTGATTCACTATTTCAGGAAAAAGAAATTTTTTCCAAAACAGCACTTGAATCATTAATAAATAGGGTTACAAATGCCTGTAAGGTTAATATTTCCATGTATTGTAGCATCCATTGCAATAAGTATAACCTTATTCATACTAAACTATGACATAGGATAATATAGAGTTTATTCGGCGTAAGATTAGGCTTAAGACAAATGTTCAAATGACTTTGTGGTATTTAGTAAGCCGTGGCTTATCATAACAAAACAAGCAGAACAAAAAACTGTTGCTAATTAAGCCTTTATGGTTCGGTTCATATTTGCGAGATGACACCAAGAGCACGTAATTATAAATAGCGGCCATTTTCATGCATTATCAAAATTAAATATATTCGCAAAAATGGTTTTAATTACAGTGAAATGAACGAAAAATGTCAGATGTGTGTAATCTCAACGGAAATCTTTGTATTTATTTATATATTTCAATTAAATACATTTTTGAAGATCGCATGAATACTGCAAAAGAGATGAGTAAAAGCAGTTTGAAATGCAAAATTCGGGAACCTTACTTGTAGTTGTTTCGGTGCTGCATATTGAGGCTCATCACGAGATTAAAATATTATAGTATTTCTGGTTATACATATACTGTAAAAACCCATAACGTTATGTTAGATGAGTGGTTTCTTCTTTCAATTATTTTAAATAGAATGGCTCTAATAAAATTGAATTTGGATATATATGAGGTTGATTGAAATTGAAAGAACGATTAAAATGAGTAGTAAAACCACTTTTTACTGTTTTCCAGAAAAGTACAAGTAAGAAGGCAAATATCTCTCATTCCCTAAATTGTTTGTGGCTTTTGCATTTTGAGAACAATTTTATTTGATATTTCACTGACTCTTTGGCTTCATCATAGGTTTTATTTCGATTTGCATTTCTTCTTACCTCTTATTTAGCTCTACCCAGTTTTCAATTTCTGCTGTACAACTTGTGAGTACCTTTTGTTACTTATGGCTGAGGTTTTAAGAATAAATTATTTTCATTCTTTTAGTTTGTCAAAATAACGATGATGGATTTTATTTGATTCAATTTAGTATTTTGATTTTTACTTGAAGGATTTTTTAGCACATGAAGCAGTATAACGAGGACGTACAGTGAAAATGCCCTCACACTAAAAATATTTTAAAAAGTTTTATACCAGCATGAAGTTATTTATATTTGTCTTCTTCTTAATGAAGTAAAAAAATACCCAAAATGTGTGATAAAGGATTTTCACCGCAAGCCCACGAAGCTCTTTGAAAGTTCCAATATCCTTGTTATCAAAATTTAGTAAATATATTTCGAATGTTGCTTGTTACAATAACTACTCACCTTACGACCGAAGAACTGTATGCAAATTTTTTTTGTCCACGCACGTATAAGGTAAAATAAAATTTTTTGGATAATAATGCATTCTGTAGTCTACAATAATAAATAAACTAAAATTTGCTGTTATTATATATAATAAAAAAAGTCTTCCAATACCGTTTCATAACTATATCACCATCAATATTTTTATTTTTTTAATAGAACGAAATTGTTTTTTTTTTGCTGTCTTTATAGATAAAAAATATGATGTAAAAATATTTCTTTGAATTAGAAAACAATAATCTCCTCCCTTATCGAATAATATAAAAAAATATGTATTTTATATGTTTCATAACTATATCACCACTTCTTTAATATTGTGAAAAAATTTTAATAACTTTTAATTTTCGTAAATTAATTAATTTAGCATTTCGTGGGTTAACCTCGATTCTGCACTAAAGCCAAAATCCTATCCCGCATGCTCTTCAGCGGGTTTTTTTTTTTAATGCCTCCTCTGCAAGCTCGGAGCAAGCGCCTAACATGGCTGTTATACTGGTTATTATTTGTGTAAATTCGCATTACCAGTGTCCCCTATACGTTCTGAGTAGAATTTTGGTCCGACGAGCAGGCAGGCCAGCTTAAAGCTGATTTTTTAATTCCTTTAAACTCTTTATGGAATTGCTCACAGTTGTAAAAATTCTACGTTTTTCTCGAGGTGACAATTTGGAATCTTGGTGTTTGTGAAATTTGCAATTGTAACATAATCTCGCCCTATCCTTCTTTTAATTTCAGGTAAGGAAGTTCCCTTTTTGTGAAAAGCTCACTGCAAATTGCTAATTTCTCTGCCTATTGAACTGTAAAAGTTGCACTGAAATATAATCTAAGCCTCCTGGTGATAGTCATGAAACATATAAAAATAAGTCTTTCTGTTTACATCCTTCAATCCTTTCCA
Source organism: Dasypogon diadema (assembly GCA_006980735.1). Classification (NCBI taxonomy): domain Eukaryota; kingdom Metazoa; phylum Arthropoda; class Insecta; order Diptera; family Asilidae; genus Dasypogon; species Dasypogon diadema. Next base: position 18,051 of record QYTT01095583.1, read on the forward strand.
CTGTAATTGCTTAGAAATATTTTCGTTTTTGTTATTAGAAAAATGTAAATATGGTGATATAGTTATGAAACGGAGTGCATTTGTGGCGCATATATACTAATATTCACCACTGTAGCGATCAAGCTTAGACAATATTTATTATTTTCCTTACCTTGCGTTTTGCCAACATTTCCCATTAAGAAATACTCTATAGAAAAATACCTGTAAGTTCTAAGATTTTCAGCTTAGAAACACTTGCTATAGAAATTAGTTCAAAGAGAATTTGCCTGAATTCTAAGCGTATTTTAATAGTCCTTAATTTTAGTTTATACAGGGTCAATTCGAAATTGGTTGATTTATTGCTTTATAATTTTCTTCAACGCGGAGAAAGAGAAAAGCTTGCGTCTGCTGTGAAATACGCTTAAAATAACATTTTTTATTGCAGTACCAAAACTTTTATTTTTTATTATTAATTCACTTCTTCCCCTTTTCACAAATATTTTTAACTCTAAATAGCAAGAAAATTTGTTATTTGGTTTAATTTTAACTGACTTTAATGGAATTAGTTTCATTTCTCTTTGCACAATGGATTTTCTATGGAAACTATCCAAAGCTTTTGGTTGCTGTCGTGACTGTTCACAGTTTCTCTATCTGGGGTAAAATAATCTTAGGAATAATAATTTTTATCTTTGCTCCTGGGATACACTCTGTGGTCGCTCTGCATTATCGTAGTGAACACAGCTGGTGGTATCTCAGTGGCACTGATAAGTAAACGACTGTTGACAGTGGAACAATGCGAAAAGGTAAGTACGATGTTTTCTAAAAATATAAAACTACAAATTTTTTACATTCTATTTTGCACTGATAACATTTCTGAATCTTTTAACAACTCAATAATTTGAGTAAATATAATTGTTGAGTCCTCAACAATTAAATTTCATTAAAATTGTTGTTACCTCCACCTTAACCTTTGTCACCGCCACCTTAATTTCATTTCAATTCCTTTCATTTTCCTAAAAAATATATTAAATTAATGCCGCCGCCTATGGTAAATATCACTTACCATTTTTGCTAGCCGCCTCTGCCCCAAATCCTCGAAATAATGCATATTTTGTGCATCACAAGCAAAACTTGCTGCCTTTCGCAGCCAAAACAATTGTTGACACATTGAAATGTCAACTGGCG
>QYTT01095583.1:19234-29246 GCA_006980735.1 Dasypogon diadema
TTAATTTGCTTATTTTTCTTTGAGTTAATTTTTATCTTTGCTCCTGGGATACACTCTGTGGTCGCTCTGCATTATCGTAGTGAACACAGCTGGTGGTATCTCAGTGGCACTGATAAGTAAACGACTGTTGACAGTGGAACAATGCGAAAAATAATTATTGCAATAAATACTTTGCAGTGTATGAAATTCAAAAAGGTGTGTAAAAGCTTTGTCAAAAGATAAAGAATTTTTTTAGCTTCTGACAAATAATATTAATAAAAATTGCCTTGCAAGTACAATCCTGTTTTTGCAGTAAAGTATAGTAAAATTTTATTTCTATACTTTGGAAATCTTTACTTCAAAAGAAAAAGAGTAACACACTATCCAAATACAATGTCCATACTGTTTATTTAGAAGAAAAGACATTAAAATGAGTTTAAATTAAAAAAAAAGTGGAAAAGAGCATTTGAAACTTGAGCGCCATAGTTTCAAAAATCAAAATTGAAAAATTTCTCCACTTGTTTAAAGTTTCCGAACATAAATGTTAATATTGAAAGAAGTAATCGTATTCATTCGGATAGTGAAAAGCTATTTAATAAACGGATATGTATTCCTGTTTTCAAAAGAACTCAACTTAAGATTTCTTGTGTCCTTTTTAAAAAAGCCTGTAATATTTTCAATTTACATCCTAAAACTCTGAATTCATTTGAAGAGGATAGTAGCTAACGTCTTCGTTTTCAAAGGAATGCTTTGCATCTCTCTCACCCCACCCCGTATTGGTTATAAGCTACTATAAAAAATCAAGTAAAGTGTACATAAAGCTTTTGAGTAAGACGTTGAAAATTTTGAGTGCTGATGCCTTGAAACGCACTAGTAGTGTGTCCTTGCTTTTAATATAGCTTTCTAATATCTTAACGAGTTGTCATACTTTAGTATTATTATGAATGTCCGTGAATATATCAAATATTAACCTAAATTTTTATTTATTATCACCGTCTTTAAAATGACAAGTGATGCAATAATTTTTTCCAGTAGTGTATGTTAAACTAGAAGACATCACTGTCGATTTGAAAGCTAAAGATATTCACCAAACAATGTTTCGATGTGGTTACTTGTTTAAGCAATATAAAAGGAGTATATTAATCCAGCTTCGTACTAGATACAAAATGTAGTACCATGCTGAAATTAAATGTAAACTTACTTCCAAAGAAAACATAAGGTCGATGGGGATCAAAGACATGATTACATTAGATTTATTTAATGTTCTGGAAAAGGCATCAGCCCGGGCAGAAGACGTAGATAATGCATAAGTCACATCAATTTCAATTAAGTCAAATACGATTGGCTCGGATGGTATATCAGCTAAATTCTTAAAAATTATAGCATCCTATATTGCCCTAACAACTATGTATTCCGAATACACCAACGTAATGTAACCAGTTGAGAAGCTTCGCTTATAAATTTTGGACCTTTACATTAATATAATCACCATTTTCTATATATTTATTACTTTTCCTATACTGGCTAAAAGAAAATGATGGATTACGGATTTTGTATTTATTTTTATTGTTACTACATTATTATTATTTTTGTTATTGCTTTTTTTGTAAATATATATTTTTTATAGATTATTCTTCTATTTTGAAGTAATATTGGAGTGGAGTGGACTGTGGAGTACAGTTAGAATAGGTATAATTGGTATTGAATTATTTCATTTTCTCATTTTCTTGTGCTCTTTCTGCATGATTTTTATGCTATATAGGAATTCTTAATCCTCTGTACTTTAAGCCAATAAATACATAACACGCATTATGCAATAAAATATTATGGTTCATTACTTAAATAAACACAGATTATTTTCATGGTATTAAAATTAAAATAAATAAATAAAATTTTATACATCTAAGAATTCTCTGTAGCATCCTAGTAATGAAAATAATGTAGAAACTTAAATTTCAAATAATATTGACCTGAAGAAATTATGTTACCGTAAAAATTTCAAACTTTTACTCATTTTCGTCATGAGTCATGAGTTTAGACTTTATCGACGTTATAAAGAACCATTGACGTCTTAATATAAATAGATTGAGCGTTTCCTAACAAACGCATACTAATAATACTAAAAGGACTTCAAAATATAATTCTTTTCCTCAAACTCAAAATATGTTACTGAACTGAACATTTTTTCAATTAACTCCTTGAATGCGGCGCCAATCCCCAGGAACCGGCACATAAAAGCCTTCTCAGGACAAATGCGTCTTAACACGCAATTCTCTCACGAAAGCTTTTATGCTACTTGCCGCACTCAACGCGTTAATCATGTGACAAAAAATACATCTATTGTTTTATAGTCAAGGGCCAACTACTGCAATTCTCGAGAGGCCAGGAGATTTTCCACCCATGAGGAAAATCTGGAGGTCCCGAACGGATTTAAAATAGGAAAAGTAGAAATAAAAAAAACGAAAACAACAGGTATATACCGTATAATCTCTATCACAGACGGTTACACGATATCTCATAATTTGCTCTTTTGTGGCTACCGAAAAGTGAGTAAGAGGGTCCCCTCTCGTTATGGTCGAAGAAAGTATCTTTTTTCGCACGCACCAAAAAACGTGCGTTGGGGACTTTGATGAGTCTGATGCTGATGCGTACGAAAGAAATTATTTCGCTGACATTTCAAGATGTTATAGTGTATGTATGCAACTCCACAAGGTATATCCGGTTTTTATGTTATGTAACCCATTTATTTCCACCAACAATTTTTTACGTGCTTTAAATTAAATAACAGATTAAATAAAAACTGACAAATGATAACTGTGAGCACAGTACTGATTTTTATGATATAAAAATTGTGATCTTAACTGTCACTCCTTTATTAATTTCATTTTTCCGTGCTTTCAAAAATTTCTGAGAGAAAACACTTAAACGTACGGTTTGTTTCAAGAAATTTTATATATTGATTAAAAAGTATTCGATATCAAGTACTCGTTATCGAGTGAATATTATTGAGTAATCATTACTTTCTCCGCATGGAAGGTAGTGTAGTGCAGCCACTTTACTGGCCACTATATATTTTTCTAAATTATTACATCTATCGATACCAATTAGAATTTGTCCTAAACAGATTTACCTGAAGAGAGGATGTTAGATATTTTCTTCTTTTTTTTAATCATGCTGCACAGAACCGGCCTATAATCTTAATTAAAAGTTTTAGTTCAGTTGATAGAAACGATCTTTCAGAACTCAGCCCTACATACCAATTGACCATTGCATAAGGTACTTTATATAAAAATTAAAGTCATCATTGTCGAAAAAGCACAGTGTTCTAATTGTGGGTTTAATTGTGTCAGATAATTTTAACAAGTATTCAGTTCATACTCGTTGCAATCATTTGGCCTTGGAGTGTTATATCGATGCACACTTATCGAACTGTCTCAGATTCAACAAAACTAGTACATCTTACCTAATGAGCGAGCGACGTTCGAAGTCAATGGGGTCTTGAATCAATTCCTGAAGCAAAATGAAAAAGTACTTTTAAACAGTTTATAGAAATTATAGTTGCCGTTTGTTGAGTACAGTCCTCCCAATTACGATGGCTGCATAACTTTAAATTTTCCCTATTGAATAAGATGAAATTATACGAGAACTATTTTTCCAGTCTAAATCTCCGCTGCGTACCTCTACCTACTTTGCTGAGACTTTGTGTTATGCTATTTGCCATTTCAGTTCTGCCGTGACGCCTTCAATTTTTTGTTCCAGTAAATCTCATTAATTACTCGCCATTCTTTGCTAATTTGTATTAATTGATGTTGTTTTCTCGATGTGCTTAAAGCTTTTTCATGTCACTTGCCAAGTCACTAATGTCATTATTGCGAAATGAGTTAAAATCATTAAGGTATTCGCTTGGTACTGAGACTGGGGTGCCTTTGCTCAGTGCGGAAAATATGTACATAACTTTGAACAAGTTGGCAACTGATCCCCCGTTGGCACTGTATCAAAGGTGCGAAACTATTTTTGATCTTTAATTGTATTTGAAATTAATTTTGTCACCAAAGATTCATGAATCTTATAAAATGCAGCAGCGCATTCAGACAGTATTGTACCTATATCATATATATGTAAATATTTTTAATTGCACCATTACCTGCCACAAAAAACGGAATGAATCTTTTTTTCTTAGATAATAAATTCCACGATGAATACAATACCTCTTCAGTACTATTAGAATACTTTTGTTTTTGGTTCTTGTTTGTGAGCAAGTGAAATTCCGAACCTTGGATGATTCGATTTTGCATGACAACCCGTGACTTAATATAATATATCCTCTCTATAATTAACTGAAGTGGATGGACCTGGCAGAATGGGCAACGATTTTTAACACAGTAATACTTATTTTGTTTTCCATACATGCTAAAAATTGCGGTAACTTCATCCAAAGGAATATAAACCTGCAGTTAGGACATTCTGCTAACAATAGAATTCTCATTATAATCCTATTTATTAGACTGTTCAAGTAAATGGTAAGAGTTTCAGAGCCAACTGTAAGGTGTCAGCTGATATTTTGTATTATTAAGAAACGGCTGGAATTTCACAAGGGCTAAAGTGTATGCAGCATCCAGAGAATCTGGTCCTATTTATCTCATCAAGTTGCATTGATCCTGTAAAACAGTTTGTATTAAATGCAATTAGCATAAGGCTTTCTTGAGAGAAGTAGTGTTAAAATCTTAGTGTAGAGAGATCTTTTAAAAGATGATTTAGTCGTTTGGAAATCTGTTATTTATTGGCTATAAGAAACGCAAACGATCTTTTCTTGAAAATAAATTGTATCTAAGATGAAAAGCAGATCTTATTCAATAACAGCAAATAAAACTTCAAAACATGATCCTAAAGGTTTCGAACTTCGCCAATTTAGACTAGAGGGATTTTTCCCCATGGGATCCAGTTCTTCCGAGAGGGAAGTGAGGGGACGAGCGGAACAACGTCACGCGTTGATCACTCACTGCATCGGTTTTCTGGATTTTCGTGCTCTATCTTTTCGCCTTCTTTCTCTGTTTTTCACACAGTGGTAACTGAAAAACTAAACATTTCACGTACGTTAAAATCCCTCTCGTAAAAACCTACACGAGTTAATATGTGCGTCTTGACAGCAGTACACAGGGAAAAATCCCTACCGTCTAAATCCGCACATATACTTCATAAATTAACTGTAAAAACTGTAACTGTAAAAAGAACTTTCAGTTAGGTTATAAAATTCTCTTTAATATAAATTACATACTTCAAATGTTTTCTATTAATTAATTGATCTTTGTTTATTTTATTATATTAATTTTTGTCTTCTTGAAATATTTCATTTGTTTTGTTAATAGTTTTCGTGTTCCGCATTGAAGTGATGTTTCATAATATTTTCATTGTATAACTGTTACGGTAGTAAGTCAAGTCATAGTGTCATCTGAATTTTTAGAACAACAAAATAAATTCCTAGTTAGTTCATATATTAGACTATCAGAGAATGAGTTATATGAGCCACTTGCATTCATGTAGCAATTTTTCTCATATATAATTTATTTGCATTGATTACGACGCTGGTGGAATCTGTGTAAAGCTTCCATCCTCATTTGAAGCTTTCATCTACTCTGTGTGAACTACCTTTGCATTAACAGTTCTCTTTCCGTGCCAAGTTTAATTCTATCCGGAATGTGTGTTCTGGCACCAGCCAAGTGATTCGTTTGTTCAAATGTCCCTGAGTTTATAAGACACTATGCCTGTGCCTGGTGCTGTGAAATGAGTAATTCGCCTGCATTCATATTCAGTGCAAAGTGCAAAGTGCTCCAACCGTCCAACGTGGATTTAATTGTGTCAATTGAATTCTTTCCCCGACTACCTTACTGGCTGCCGGGCCGGGGCTACTAAGCTTAGCCAAGATGTCAGTTAACTAACTGAAGCTTTTCCCTGAGACTATCTCCGACTGTAATTGTGATTTGATTTTAGCGGTCTGACAACTCTCTTACACAATCTTTTTTTCTTGTCACGAAATTCCCAGCCTTTCTTCTGTAATTTTATCAGCACTCACATGATCCAGTCCACATGGTGTTGAGTTGGTGTTGGCATTTGTGCGCTATCGGAACGTAAGTAAACACAAGACCGTTGGAGCATTGAAGTTGAGGCACTTGGCTGCTGAATGCTGTCCTGTTTATTTTTACAGTGCTAAGTTTGCGTTTTGAGCGAGCAAAGTGCTATAGCTATTTTCATTTCTCCACCTCTCCCCCTAATTGTCGTGAGCTTTCAAGTTTGTTTTTCTTTTATTATTTGAGAACTATCGGTTGCATATTCGTTTAGACGGTCAGTGTTAATTTATTCATTGAATCAACAGCAACTTGCGTACTTGTCTAATCTCTAGCTAAGATTTAAGATACTTTTCGTACTTTCATTTTAGTAAAATCACAGTTTGCTTTTAATTCCTGAAGCGGAGCACCGGGTCAATATCGATATTCAATAATCGCTCCCACAGTGCAGAGAAAACGTGTGATATAAATAGAACCACTCGGGTGGCCATCAATTCCTGCTCCAAGGATGCGTAAACAGTGGATTTTCTCCTATGGATTAACCAACAAAAGTGTTAAAATTATCTAAAGCAATGGAAAATGTGAAGCGATTTTTTTTTGAAGAAGCATTTGAGGTCTGATTTTGATTTCTTTCGGATTTATTCTTTCCAAGACTGCAGTAGTCAGCCCCCGGCTTATGCAATTGCATACACTCTGCCAAAATCAAAGATAAAAAAGGAATTTTAACAACACTGAGACAGAAATTGTTTCTTTTTTCTTGCTACCTAACGACATGTAATTCTATGAATAAGTTTCTATTTTTATATTGCATTTTGCGAGCGGTAGTGTTCGTGGACGAGCTGAAGCACATGTTGCACCTTTGTACGCTTGAAAAAAGCTGCCCACTGCCGTTAATATTGCATCTAATACTAATTACAAGTATTTTCCGTTACAAAATTGACAGTAAAATACTGAGATTGTGATTTTTGGTGCGCCTGTGTGAGTGTATGTGTGTGTCCATCGAAATCTGTATATGTATGTCAGTCAGTGCAGGGAATTCTTGTTAATTTTGGCATTTATCCTGTCTGTGCTTTGGGTGTTTAAATATTTATGGGATTTATTCTGTGTTTGAATTGGGCTATGCGAAAATGATTCCTAAATAATGTGCTCTATTCTCTTTTGATTGCCCCTGCCCGCCGAATGATGTGCAAAAATATATTCATATTACATCATTCTATTTACAGCCTGTTAGATAAGATTTATAGTATGTTTTGATTCACGGTCTCATTTATAAAAACTTCCGGATAGGATGTTCCCTGCTTGTTTTTATTTTGATTTTATGACTACAAATTTATTAACGTCAAAATTGTTAATGGCTTAAAGAGCAGAGTTGATAATTACTACATTTAATGTGGACAATCAAAAAGAAGTGTAAATAAATTATTTCTCTTCACTTCGAATCCAGAATCTCATGAATCATAAGATTATCTATTGCATCACTGATATAAATGTCAATGTTCACAAATGGCTAAACTCCTTTTACAAACTTTGTAATTGTTCTAATGACTGCAGAAGACAGGGAAATCGGAGGCGCTATTGTGGTGACAGCGTTGAAAATCCATAATAGTGATCTTCATCGAAACATGGGAAAGCCAGAAAATATTCTCTCTCCAGGTCTTTTTTTTAAATTACGAACTCAAATTGCTCTCTGTTGATGATTTTTTTTTACCACTGTTTGTTTTTGACTGTTCTACCTTCTAAAGTAGTGGTTTCAAGCTTTTTGACCGCAGTCCACACGGGATTTTGTAATGTCTCTAACACAATCGACATATTATCTATTGGATTTGATGTAATAGGATCTTGTTTCTTGTTTATATAATTTAAAATTTGTATGGCCTGTGGGTCGCTCTTTGGAGACCTCTGTCCAGTGTTTCAGCTATGGAAATATAACTTATTTATTTCCGCTTTAGCTACGATTGTATTTATTGAAAATAAAAAAAATATAAGAGTAAAAATGCAAGTATTATAATTGTCGCATTCGTACTTATTAGTATTGTGAGGGCCATATTAACAAGAAAATTATATAGTAAATACGGAAAAATATACACTTTAACATGAATTAATAAAATTTAGTGTGAGTCCTTCGATGATCTGGATGACTTGGACAGCAGGAGCACAAAAGATGCCATTGAAATGGTACCGCTCGTAGCAGAAGGCTACAAATCAATGAAAACTAAATTAAGACTCTGGACCGTACCTAGCGCTCTTTTATTGCTACTCTAATGGACACTGCTCCAACAAAATCTCTGGTTTGCTCCATTGTAGATTAATCCCTGTGGTTTATGTGTGATACCCGCGCTTAGAGCCGTCTTCACCATTTCGTCCTTGAGACAAGATTAGCAGATCAGTGAACTCCACAAACATCTTGTGAAGCTACTGAATTTACCAAGCGATTATTAGATCTATTATTTCTTTTGACTCAATGGGAAGGATCTTGACTGAGGAAAACTCAAGTATTTGAATGGAGAGTTCTGCGCTCTATCTATGGAGGCGTTCGAATTAACAAATGGTGAGTTTCAGTAAAGAACAAACCATGAGTTGTGTGATTTGTTTGAGGACCTTGAAATTGTAAACTATTTTTAGTCAACTGATTGGGCAGCTCACAGCTTTATGTTTTACGTCGTTTAGAAATAATTTCAAATTATCTATTTTACATGAAGCGGTACAGTACAAATTTATCACTGTTAGTGTGTCTGGTAACTCTTTCCCGTTCAACCCCTCCACCTGCAAAACGATTTTTACTCATGTTTTTTACCCAGAAGTAAACAGGCAGACCTAATTCCAACAAACAAGAATACAAGTAAAAATTTACCTCCAAAAAATAGAGGAAAAAGTGTTCTTATGCTTCCAATATTTTATTTTATTTGTTTTCCTTTCTGACGGGATAAAATTGAGTTCAACTGGTTGGTTTTTTTTATTTTATTTTATTTTATTTTATTTTATTTTATTGTTTTCCCAGAATATTTCCAAGATTTATTAGTAAATCTTAAGAATTGTGTTAAATAAATCTTAGGTTTTAGAGACTGCTATAATATGTCTTACATCTTGTCTAAAAAAATCAACCAGGCCTTTTTCTTGGAAAATGATTTACTTACTCCTAAAAAGGCAAGCTAATCCCGAATGTAAACAAAAATTCAATTTTCCATTCTCTTTCTGATGTCGTAAAGTTTTTATTAAAGCTGTTATTAATATTATTTCCCTTCAATTTTTTTTTCTACTTTGATGTATGGTAAGTACGATGTTTTCTAAAAATATAAAACTACAAATTTTTTACATTCTATTTTGCACTGATAACATTTCTGAATCTTTTAACAACTCAATAATTTGAGTAAATATAATTATTGCAATAAATACTTTGCAGTGTATGAGATTGTACCTATATATTTTTCCTTTATTTTAATATTTATAAAAGAAAATATAATTAAGCAATAATTTTAAGCTTCCCACATTCCCTAAATTATTCGACTGAATATTCAAAAAATAGGATGGGTATTCAAAGTGAAACGACCAGTTTTCTGTGTTCTATTGCCAAAGGAAGCCTTTGTTCAGAGTAATCTTTTTAAAGTATTCAATAATTTTCTATTCTTTTCGGCACTTAAAATTATTCCAATTTCCACTTTATAGTCTAATGAGAACTGATTGCTAATAATTCAACTCTTATATGCCTATTGGTTGGAATCGTTAATTTTCGTTAATCATTGTGTTCAATTGCCATAAAATTTGCACGGAAATTGCTAGACAGGAAGACGTTGTATAATTACATTTATCAAATAAATTCTATTTTATTCTACAAGTTTTTTGGATATTACAAGCAAGACGCTATGGACTCTAAAAGCTAAAAATTCAAAAAGGTGTGTAAAAGCTTTGTCAAAAGATAAAGAATTTTTTTAGCTTCTGACAAATAATATTAATAAAAATTGCCTTGCAAGTAC